>JAZGTN010000138.1:0-231546 GCA_037783415.1 Leptasterias polaris
TATGTATGATTGACGGCAACCTCACAATCACGGCCTAGTCTCTCTCTCGGCCCATCCCCTCCCATGTCGATGGTGACTCTCTTTGTGAGATCCTTCGGCGCTGCATGATGATAAAATGTATAATTTAAAAAAGGATTGGGGGGGGGGGGGGCGCGGGGAGTATGTTTATTTCCACCATCCCAATTGTGCCCAGATTTACATTTACCCAGCACTCACAAGCAGAAATTGTAAAGTTCATGCTGATTTGCTTAACTAGATTATTCTGTTACGTGTCTTTATGTTTGAGCTGGAGTGATTTGCAGTTCAGATTAACCAGCTATGACTAATTTTACCGGTGCATTGTAACATTGAAAACCATTGGATGGGGAGTGTTTCGGGACTTTCCCTAACAGTCCCAATAAACATAGACTAGCCGTACAATCGCTTAACTGTTCTAATTTGGGCGTACTTTGTAATGATGCGATATGAATATGATATAACGTAGTTTTGTCTAGCGATAGTAAACAACTGCTTATGAAAAATAGTTTTACAAGATAGCTACAATTGAAATCCTACAAATATTTGATCATCGATCTTGATAATGAAACAATTAATATTGAACAGTTGAATCCTGATTAAAGTTTAATCTTTATATTATGGAAAAAATAAATCAAAGAGGGCGTGCTACAAAATGGCTGCGCCCGTCGTCAACGAAGCAAACACTCTTGTCGGAATATGCGACGAGGGCATAGAAGTTTCTCACGCCACTAGTTGGCATTGTAATAAATTAGGGGGACATCCTGTAAGTTGAATGTCATAGTTTGGTATTGATGTTTTTTTTAACGTGACCATAATTATTATAAAGTCACACGTTTACGGGTTTTTTCATCCACAAACACACTCACGCAAGTGACAATCATTATCAATCATCAATGAACCATTCATTTGTCTCATCAATATCATGGAGGATAGTCTATAAGTATTCGGTTTCCTTCCTCTATGGTCTCATCCAAGCACTTAAAAATTAAGCCAACCCATCCCTATCTAGCTCTAAGAGTCTATCCACACATTGTGCGCAACGTAAATACCGTTACGACAACGTACACTAAAATTTGTACAACAGAACAGACATGATAAATTTATATTCCTCCGAAGTCCTACTACTGACAGTGACACTGTACTACCAAGTTCAGTTTTACTTTAGTCTAATTTCTGATTTGTTTTACCCTTGGAAAAATCAGAAAAAAATGTGATTGTTGAATAGCCTGAAAAGTCTACTGAAAAACCTATCCCATTTTGTACATGTACTGTAGCGTAGCTAGCCAGCCCAATTCCTTGTACATGTACATGTACTTCATAAAATATTATTGTTCCAACTTATTTCTCAATGAATGACCAACGCAAATATCATGCCTGATAATATACTGGCACTGTTTTAGTGGTACATCAAAACAGTCGGAGTTCTGAACTATTAAACATTTATGATTTGACATGATCATGATGAATAACACTCAATAATAGTAACTACTCTATTTTAACATTGTACTTTATCTCTCTGACTGTCAGAGTGAAAACTTTTTTGTTCATAAATCATGGTAGGCTAGGTTGGGTAGTCCAACTAACTGGACCAACAACGCTCTTAACATTTGGTCATTATCCGACATAATACATTTATATAGTGGCAATTTTTTTTTTATGCTCTAAGGTGCTTCACAAAAAGCATAAAAAGGTACATAAAAGCACAAAGATGATTTACATTTAAAGGTATTATACAGGATTGGTAGAGCTGACAAAATAATCACAGACAGTGTTCATGTTTTGTGTAATCAACCACATACATGAAATAACAAACCTTTGAAAATTTGAGCTCAATTGGTCATCGAGGTCACGAGAAAATAGTGAAAAGAGACCTTATGTGTTTTCTGTTTTTCAAACATCGAGTTAATTATCGCGCGCGATAAAAACTATTATTTTACTCATTTCTCAGAAACGAGAGCATTTTAGGCAGAAATATTTTCAGGAACCCTTTCTACCATTACTTACTTTAAATCATGTAAGTTATGTGTGAATCTGTGAACATTTGTGTTTTTCGATCTTACCAATAGTGTACAGGACCTTTAAGCATAAAAAGGTACAAACGAATAGTACTAGTAGGGTCCGAGTGAGTACTCATGCCCTACAATGTGCCAACTTACTGGGTATAGTCAGTATAACAATGCCACCCACAAGGTTTTCTTTGTTCTAGTGAGTGGTACCCAACAGAGAATTTCTTTAGAAAAGGGAATAACAGAACAACGGCAGCATAGTTCAGATTGGACAAAATCAAGTGCAATCTGTGATTGTGCAAATCCATAGAATGAGCATTGATGCACAACAAAAGTCACAAGCATTCCATTTTGGGCATAGGTTCAGATTGTTGCCGAAGCGAAGTTTAACGCAAATTGATTTGATTGAATTTGACAGGACTGGATGTGTCTAAACAGCCTGGATCCATCATGCACTGCATGTGGGAATACTCTGAGTCTAGTCACCCAGTTATACTGCCCTCTGGAGGGCTCACAATATCACCGAACTTTGTATATCTTCACCTGCATTGCAGTTGAGTGTTTGAACAAGCAAGAAAGGTAAAGCTCCATATAAATTGTATACATGTGTAACCGAGGTGGTTGGTACGGTTAAATTTTTCCTAGACACCAAGAAAGTCACAGTTGACACACGTTTTAGTTACTGTATACAAGTTTATTATATTAATTGCAATTTCTTGAAAGTTGTATATTGCAATTATTATATTTAAAAAAATGTGTCTTCTCGCTGCAACGCTGACTCTGAAAGTGATCGACCACTCCCCAATTGCTACTCAAGTATGTGAACATGCTGGAAAGCAAACAATTTTCTTGACAAAACACTATTCAGTATCCCGCAATCCGGCCGGAAGCATACAAGAGAGTAACCTGCAGTGCTCTATTGAGAGCGCTGTCTACATTTGTCATAAGTAAAGTAATTGCATCATAACTGGCAGAGCGACTCACGGTCTGGCTGGTCACACATACATGTGTAGGGTTCTTATGAATTACAAACTTACCCTATCTTGCTCTGCCTCCATTATTATGAATGTGCTGCTGAGTCGGAGTCGACGGATGGTGAAGAAGTGTGTCTGCCCTTTTGGGTGGCTGTGTACTACAACCAACACCTTGGTAGTTTATAATAAATTGAGCAAGTGTGTCAACCAAGGTGTTGGTTGTAGTACACAGCCACCCAAAAGGGCAGACACACTTGCTCAAATTATTATAAACTACTACTAGTACTATACCTAAGCTAACTTATGATGAATAAATATACACCTACTCTAAACTAAAGACCTCATGAAACGTGCTGGCAGGACTAAACTAAAAACACTTGTGTCCACTCTGGTAGTCTTGTAGAGAGGAATGAGAGAGAGTGTGTGCACACCCAGCTTTTATCATTCTATCCTCAGTGTCCTGCCTAATCATGCATGAAATAACAATAGGCTACCTGCCTGCTTAGGTACCCTGGAATATCCAGGTATAGATTTCAATAAAGCCACTGTGGACAAGAGGTGGTGACTTAGTCCAAAGAGTGGTCACTACACATGTATGGATCCCCCTGACAAATTAGGGAGACCGCCAACATGGGGCTTGATAGCTCAGTTGGTAGACCACCGCTCTAGTCAATTTTTGTTTGTTCAATCAAAAATCATATATGGATCTAAAGGGCTTAGTATAATGTTGGATGAGTAAGCCTCAGCACTAAGTAGGATCAAAATCAAGGCTCATTAAAAACACTGGCCCGGTGTACAATGCAGGGCTCGAATTTGGAGAGAAAATCCACAAGACTACAGGGCTTGTAGCTCAAAATCTGTACTGGACCAGACATTTTTTTACAAGACCTGATTCAAAATGTGAAAAGAAAAAAAAACTTGCTGCCACAGTTTAACATGCATTTGACTGCTTTTATATGAACCAGAACTGAGACAAGTAAGAGAAGAGTATACTTGATTACTCATAGAATTGAAAGATAATTTATCAGACCCAAAGTCAACACTTGAACATAATTTGTTTATGTTATTTAATTGAAAAACACAAGACCATCGGACTTGTTAGGTCATAAGTTTACTGGCCCAACAACAAAATTACTGGCCTCAAGCCTGTGGTCCAGTGTAAAATTCGAGCCCTGCAATGTCTAGTAAAAACTGCTACGAGCTAGTACACCACTTCTCAACTTGCCCTGTGGGATGCTAAGAGTTGTGCAACCTACTTGTTTAAAAATGTGCTTATTTGTCTCTGAGTGTGTTAATGTAACTTTATTTGGCCTTTAAACTGGTTATCATTGCTACCATAACTACATTCGAAAGATACATTGGTGACAATAGACTGTGCAAGTCTCGCGCGTATCCGAACGAGAAAACACGTCAAACGAAGAACATTTTTATTTCTGAAATCAAATCTTTGTTTTAAATTATATCTCATGACAAAATCTGAACAACAAAAATAAATCATTACAATTTTATGAAATTAGTTTTAGCTTTTTAAAAAAATACGCCAAAGTGTGTTAATTATTATTAAAAACAAATTAAAACTCTGGGACAAGGATGCTTTTTTGATGTTAACTTTTAGAAACCCCTTACGCAGATTCGTGAAGGTCAAACGGGTTTTAAATTGACCCGTATCGCAGTTTAAAGAGGAATGCCGACGCCTCAACACCATAGACTGCAATGAAAAGAGTTCGCTTTGCAATTACAGCATCTGGCGATTATAATCGCGCATCCAAAACAAGCTTTTACATAAGTTTTATGATCGGAGGTGAGCACAAAATTCTTATTTTTTTGCAATAACCGGAAGCTGAGGTCAAGTTTAATTCTCGGGTTTTCTTCGTTATATTGTTGAATTGGTTATCACTTAGTATTACGTTCCCAACAACATGTATAATTTTCTAGGTCATAAACTACGTTAAACTAAAATAATTGACGAAACAAAATCTCGCCCACGTAAAACTCCATATGGTTGGGACCACTATGGTCCCGGAAGTTCGAATGCGCGCGAGACTTGCACAGTCTATACATGTACATGTTTAAATCTGAGCTAGTTAAACTTCTGATGGCAAGTAAAATGTAAAACATACAATTTACTTGCCCGGTGAACCACTTTCTTTTACCTGCAGCCCTGCAATATTAATTTCTGAAAATTATTCAAATAAGAGACTAGATAAAAATCACACAAACTACATAGTCTTCCACCTATTTATATGAACTTGATGCCTATTTCTCTTTTAGTTGGAGAGTATTTCGCTGCCAGCTTCCCGTCACAAAATATCTCCATGAAAATGCCGAAAAAGGAAAGACAGAAACTCCGCAGAAGGTTGTCACGGCAACAGAGGACTGGTGCGATGATGCAGATGATTGGGGGAGCGAATCCGACGGAGAATCAGGTCAGATTGGTTCCTTAGCAACACACGAGAACCAAGCCACGAGTTCCTCGTCAGAAAAGAGTCTTGTCTCCGACCAAAGACAGGCAACTAGTCAAGAAAACAATGACAGTGAAGGATGCTCCATCGCTATGACAACGCATCCATCAAATTTATCTTCACAGAATGAAAGAATAGAGAAACCAATCAATGATCTCAAGTTATCAACACATGGCAATGTTGTAGATACTCATTCTATTGAACAGTCAACCAAAATTGTTAGCGAGATGGATGCAAGATGGACGACACATGATGATGTCATCAATGATGTCATCGATGATGTCATGAAAAGCCTGTCAATTACTACAGAAACTACAGCAAAAAGCTCTTCAACAAAACAAGATTGTTTAGATGTACAGACCTTTAAACCTTTGTATGTGAGTGTATTTAATGAACCATCTACCTCCTTATTGGCTACTGAACTGACCAATCATGCAAGAGAATTGATGCTGAATTATCAGCAAAGGGAGGGAGTTGACATCTTGGAATGGCAGGAACAGAGCTTACATATGAGCAGGTATAAAATAGTAAAAATTAGTTAGTGGCCCGACTAACCTAGCAGAGTCTTTCTCTAAGGCTAATCGACAACACAACACACATAAACAGGTATACTGGTGTAACAAAGCAGTCAAGTGGAAAGAGATGAAAAAGCAGGGGATGAGTTTAAAACTACCGGATAATTTAAATAAAAGTTACCCACAAAAGCAACTTTTTCAATCTCTTTTGCTGAAACTGTAGGCTTTATTTGACCCATAAGAACAGAAATTTTTATCAGTTTTTTTTTAAAAGCTAAGAATGCTGATATTCATCTTTTAACAATTTTTTTCTGTGACCTGTATGACTATAAAATAACAGTCTTATAGGCTCAGAGCACAGGCATCTACTTATAAAGTACTCAATGCGCTTGAACCATCAGAAACATCTTAAGACATGTTTTTGAATTATTGGAAATATGAGACTGATTTATGTAGCACTTCACAAGGTGCTGCAGCGCATTCAGCAGCCACTGCCAGAAACACCGGGAAAACCCCCTTCCCTTACACAACACACGGGACCAACAGCTTTACATCCCATCCGAAGTACAAAGCAATAACGGCAGGCCTGGAATTTCATCTCTGAAAGGGCAAGGCAATTTTGATTTTGCAAAGGGCACTTGTATTGGAAAATCATAAAGTCTATGGGAAAGTTTTGAAAGGGCACTAAGGCCAAGACCAGGGGCAACGAAGGCCATGGCCTCCGTGGCCTCCGTGTAATTCCAGGCCTGTAACGGTTGAGTGCCTTGCTTAATTTTGCTAGAACCTTGCTAGAAATCTTTGGTCAGTACATGCGTCACATCACAAACTTAGGCCCCATACACTGTATGTAGAAACTAAAGAGGGGTATATTAGCTGCAGACAATGTTTACAAGCGAGGGGCACTACTAAATAACGAGATTAAAACTTACAATTTCCAGAATTTAGTTTTGAATCGGTTAATAGCGGTCCACAGGTGTCAAGATCGGGCCTCAAACCCACACTCTGCTGATCAGAAACACTTATTTTGAGTCCAGTGTGCTTGACTACTCAGCCACGACATGACTATTGTAAGCCAACCAACCTACATGAACATCAAGTACCTACACATATATCCAGATAACCAGCCACACAATGCCAATCCACTTTTTGTTTAATAATCACGGCCCCCTCTTTTTGTTATTATTATATTTCTAGAAATTAAACCAAGGATGCTTCTTAAGTGAACTTAATCAGGGTAACTTGCAAGCCTGAGGAAACCTGTAAACAAGGGTGCTTGTGTAACCCGGAAAAATGGACCGCTTGAATAAAACTAAGCTGGGGAAACTCACTTCAGAAAAACTCAATTAATCTAGGGATCAAATAGGGTTAAGACGCGAGGAAATGCAAAAAGTAGGACAGGGACTCAAAATGTAGGTTTCTCAACAAGCAAAAATTAAAAATAACTTTATTGATTATAAAGCAATGACCAAAAGCAAAACCAGTGATCTATGTTTATTACAAAGGATTCCTAAGAAATTAACTAAAGGGGTGCTAGAAGAGCTTAAGGGGGAAGTATAAACAGTGGAAGGGCAATAAAACTCTAACCTAGATACTTGGTCACCTATAGAACAAAGGTTTTTCTACACCTATTACACTTGCTAAATGTATGTGAACCAGAAACACCTGGGTTAACCCCTACTCTTCCATGTTAAGTGTTCTGGGTTCTTTTACTACACCAATCCTAGTACTCAAAACCTACAGCTCAAATGTCCCATCTGAAGGACAATGCAACTATAGTAAAGTATCTTGCTCAGGAAGACAAGTGTCACGAACGGGACGGACTCAAACCCACTCTGCTGATCAGAAACACCAGAGCTTGAGTCCGGTGCTTTTAACCACTCAGCCACAAGACGCTATAGATGGGCTTGTAATTTCCTACCCAAAAAACATATCTCATCGTTAAAAGCTTGATCCATGCAGCCAGGGCAAGCTGTAAAAGGTAAAAATGGCTGATAAAATGGCAGTTCACACTTTTTATTCAGCTAAATCTTGTTGTGAACATTTTTATACTTCATTCATTTTCAGTGTTTCATCTGGGTCAGATGAGGGCTATGAGAAAACAACAGCAAAACACGGAGACAGAATCTACCAGAAATTCTCAAAGAAACTACAACTATGTCCTGAACAGTGTATACGGTAGGTCAAGGGGCAAGGGTCAGAGGCTAAATGATGTCTACTTCAATGATTTCCAATTTCTACTTCATATATGAAAAGGATTTAAAGGTAGAATATACTTTTGGTAATTGTCAGTTTCCTCACTTGGTGTATCCCAACATACGTATAAAATAACAAACCTGTGAAAATTTGGGCTCAATTGGTCATCAAAGTTGCAAGAAAATAATGAAAGAAAAACCACCCTTGTTGCATAGAATCGTGTACTTTCAGATTCATGAGAAAGGCTTCACGCCTGAAGCCTTTCTCAGATTCAAATTTTTTGGAAGAAAATTACCTCTTTTTCTAAAACTGTATTACTTCAAAGGGTGTCAATTCTCACCAACAATGTTTTATACTATCAACAGCTCTCCAGGGCTCTTTACCAAGTAAGTTTTCATGGTCATTAATTTTTGGAGTAATTACCAGAGGTGTACACTCCCTTTAAACCACAAAAGGTATTGAGACTTTTGGATGTTTAGTAATCATGGGGGAGCGCTTATGGCAGTCGTGAATCAAACTTTGCTATGCATACCTGTCCTACAATAATGAGGTTTTTAAGGTGCCCAGTTGGGAATGATAAAGTGTTGAGTAAGATCTGTGTATTGTAGGCCTAATAACAGTGGCTTCTTATGTAGCGCTTAAATCCGTCACTCAGTGATGCTCATAGTGCTCCAAGATAATCACCCCTGGTCACGGGCCATTTATTTCATTCCTTTAACCATCTCAGCTCCCTTGGGAGTATACAGCATGTGCTGCCAAATATGTAGCGCACTAAGCTAAATCAATCACAAGAACCATCTCTGCCCTCACAGGTACCCATTTACCACTGGGTGAAGAGAAGCAATTATAGGCAAGTGTCTTGCTCAAGAACACAAGTGTCATGACCAGGATTCGAACCCACCCTGTTGACTTAAAACCACCAGAACTTGAGTCCGATTGCACTCGACCAATCAGCCAGGACAACCACGTTTGTTAAGATCAGTAATTTTTGAATCATGAGTAATTAGTGAAAGAAATTTGGCCTGAACTAACAACATTAATCTGAAAACGTCCTGACCAACTCATGATTTCAGAATAGCAGACTACAAGTCGACAGGGATAGTCTGTGTTTCGTCAGTGCAAAGGGTCAATTAAGCTAGTCCATGCACCAACCACATGAATTACTACTACATTAATCACTGGACCTAAAATGGGATAGCATTGATGTGATGTTTATATACTGTATATATTTTGTTATTTACTAATACATTTCTTTACATTTCCTCCATCTGTTTAATAGATATAGTTGGAATGGCAGCCCCCTGTACATAACATCACCAAGCGAGGGCAGTATAATCCCAGCATGTCCGTACTGTCGTGAAGGGAGAGTTTTTGAGGTTCAATTAATGCCACCACTCATCAACGTCTTAAAGACTACAGCCCCATCAGGTAAAAAACTACATTCAACACTTCTCCCCATTGATCCAGGAATAATTCACACAAACAATTCAATCCTCCCCAGTTACAGAAAATAAAACTTACCCATGTACTTGAATTTTCCTAGTAATCCATTAAAGGGACACGTTGCCTCGGATAGAGCGAGCTGGGCTAGGAAAAGCGTTTGAAACCGTTTGTTATAAAATGCATATGGTTAGAAAGATGTTTTATGAGTAGACTATAATGTCCCACATAAATATGCCTCGAAATTGTGTGGTTTTCCTTTTACTACATGAACTAACTTGGCCCGCCAGTTTGAAGAGCCAAATTTTTGACTCCACAAAATGGCAGACTGTGTTAGTTCACGAAGTAAAAGGAAAACCACACAATTTCGAGGCTGTGGATCATTATATTCCACTTTTAAAACATCTTTCTAACCATGCTTTTCATAGCCCAAATCTCCAAATGCAAGGAAGCGTGTACCATTAACATGTGTGACAACTCCTTTCAAATGGCTACTCATACCTGCTAGTCCAAACACTCCATGCCTGCTCAGTGTTCTCCCTTAACAGGAGTCTGCTTGCCAGATACCAGCTAAAACACAAGAGGACCAGTCAAACTTGACTCTCAGTGGTTGTCTTCAAATCTTTGCTCTTTATCCTTTTCAAGAGTTGTTCATGCACTAATACACACAGTGTTAAGGAATTAGTGAGTAGTAATTAAAAAACATAAATTTGTCTCCGGAAATACAACCAGCAGAACATAGTCCGCCATTTTGTGGAGTAAAAATTTGGTTCTATAAACAGCGGACCGTGTTCCGTCATAAAATTTCAAGTGATGTCTATGTGAATCATTATAATCTACTTTTAATATTTGTATTCCAACAATATTCATTTCATATCAAATGCTCTATGGGCCCAAAGCGCCCAATGCAAAGGCAATAAGCCAAGAATACATTGACTCAATCACTTCATGTTTCAAAAAGAGAGGAAATTGCACAAAGGATGGTTTTATTTTAGAATGGTTTACAAGAAAGTCTTCCTTAAAATGATTTGTTGTTACAATTACAATGTATCATTCTTCTTTCACTTTGTAAGTCACTGTCTTTCTTAAACTTCAAAAAGTTAAAGTTAGTGGACACGTTTGGTAATTACTCAAGAAATACACTACCATAAAAATTTACTTGGTTAAGAGCACCTGAGAGCTTCTGACAGTATAAAACTTCCTCTGAAGTAATGTAGTATTTTGAGGCGGTAATTTCTAACTAAAATATTTGAATCTGATAAAGGCTTCTGGCATGAAGTCTTCCTCAGGCATTTGAAAGCACCCAATTTTATGCAACAAGTGTGTTTTTCTCTCCTTTTTTCCCTTGCAACTTCAATGATCAATTGAGCCCAAATTTTCACAGGCTTGTTACTTTATGCATATGTTGGGATACACCAGGTGAGGATACTGGTCTTTGACAATTACCAAAGGTGTTCAGTGCCTTTTAACTTCAAAAAGTTAAGTTCAATATTGCATATTTGGTTTGCGGTAACACCATGTGTATATCTACTTGCTAGGTAGATTTTGTTCTGTGAGAACTTGTCTTGCTTTTTATTCTACTGCCGCGGGGTAGATTATTCGGAATTCGGGAGACTTCTCAGTTTATTAACTACTACCTGGGCAGGAGGTAGGAAATCAGCCGGGACTACTACTTTCACTTTGTGGATCGAGGGGACTTCCCGTTAATAACTACACTGCCGCAGAGTGAGTTCTTAATAGGTCTCAACGTTTCGACTAGCTTGCTCTAGTCATCGTCAAATATTCAAATAAAATATACAGAACTCCAAACAAACTCTTTTTCTGTGCTTTTTGTTTTTTTAGATATCTCCCTGGATTTTGGAGTTGTGATGATTTATACATGCAAGAGTAGCTGTTGGAATGAACCATGCCAGCCTGGCCAGTTCCTATACAGAGAAGAACATGTAATACTTCAAGCTGATCCTGATAGTTCACTCATAAACCAGGCTACCTCACAGTCACTTGTAAGACCCTAGATATGCTCATCAATCAAGTGGAATACTTCTCAAGACATAGTGGGTAACCACTCCACAGTTCTGAAGTAAATTTTGAGCAATTTTGATTTATCATACGTATTTATCTCAATTATCTAGAAACAACAAAGAGTAAAGATTGATCTTAACTGTGTATCAATCTTGATTAATTAGAAGCAAAGTGTGATGTCACAATACAAACAACTATGGGAATATGAAGAAACAAGAAAAGAAACAAAATTTAAAAGCGTCATCTATCTAAGACCGAACATATTTTGAGCCACAGCTCAGTGGAAAACCTGAATCTCCTTTTATTGATTTGCCGGTTTCATATTTATAAAATGAAAATGAACGAGCAACATCCGTCTTTACCGCTACTGAAGAATGATTTCAGTAAATACTTCATGCGGAAAAATTTATGTATGCCTCAAACGGTCACATCACTAAATTCTTTAGTAAATGGGGCGCTCTCTCAGCACTGTGCCACGACTGACGTCTTTTACCTAATTTGTGACATAATTTTGTATGATTAATTTGTTGTAATACTATTGTTATTTTCTTCTTCCCGTTGTGAACCAACAGATCAGTAAATAAGAATCCCAGGATTTAAAATTTGAAAAAAATAAATAAACATTTAAAAATATGTATATTTTGAGGCACAGGGAAAACAACTTTTTTTTAAAAGAAAAGCAAACATTACAAGATACTTGATAATCAGAGTATACAGACAACGTAATTAGGAGCACATTAAAGAATGATTTGCACACTAACAAAAAACAAGAGGATAAACACAATATACCGAGTCAGTAATAAGCAATGCCAAACAAATGTGTTTTAAGCATGCTTTTGAAAATGTCCAGAGATTCTGTAGCTCTGATATTTAAAGGTAAAGAGTATCAGAGTTTGGGAGCGGATACTGAAAAGGCACGGTCACCATAAGATGTGGTTGTTTTAGGGACAGTTAGAAGAAGTTTGTTTGTAGATCAAAGATTTTGACATGGAGTATAAGGTGATGGAAGTTCCTTTAGATAATAATAATAATAATAATAACTAGTTCTTATATAGCGCATTTCACAATAACGTCTCAATGCGCTTTACATTAGTGCCCTGGTCATTGGGCCAATAACATTCCTTTAATCTTTCTCAGCTCCCTGGGGAGTATACAGCCCGGGCTGCCGTGATGGCGCTCCGAAGGCTTTTTCAAACACAATATCAACCTCTACCCTTGCAGGTACCCATTTATACCCCTGGGTGAAGAGAAGCAATTATAGCAAAGTGTCTTGCTCAAGGACACAAGCGTCATGACCGGGACTCGAACCCACACCCCGATGACCAAACCACCAGAACTTGAATCCGATGCTCTTAACCACTCGGCCATGACACCCTACGTGGTAGATACAGTGGTGCCTTGTCAATTTGTTATTCCCTTGTCAATTTGTTATTCATAGCTTTAACAACACACCCTGTGCTTATTTTATTAAATTAACTGATTACATAAAATTCCACTGCCTGTGAAACCCTCAGCTTTTGAATAATAAATGTACTTAACTGGCAATTCAGAACCAGAAACGAGAAGAGCGAAACGAGAAGAGCAAGGCGTGAATTATTTTAAACTCCAAGGATCGTGATACTCATCTTAAGATGAATATTAGTAATTTATGAAATCGACCCAAGGGCTACTGGTACTAATCCCCAAAGATCCAGCTTAGGAAATATTACCAACAGATCTTGTCCCTATTACAAATGGCGCATCAATCCCTTCTACTGCCTGTTAAAGCATCAGAAGTTAGCATTTACATAAAGTTTTACAAATAAAACATATTTATACACATCATTTTAATGAGGCAACTTTTACTAGAAATTTATACAGGTTTATATTACACTTCTTCAAAACGTACTGTTTCCAAAAACAAATGTACTACACTTCAAAACAATCAACAACAAAGAAACAAAACAAATTCCTTCTCATGTTTTTATATTTACTTTATTAGTTTGTTTTCCGAATGTAATAAGAAGTTGAGAAAGAAATACTTCTTGGGGATTGAGTGTTTGAAATGAATGAAATCAAATTAACTGTTTTAGTTTGAGATCTCCCATACCGTAGACATAGACAGGGTTGTGATAGGCTGTTGAAAAAACAAACTGAACTCTGAGTGCAAAGCGTGAAAGCTTGCGAGCTCAAAAACTTGTGAGCACGAAGCCCAATAATAACATTTATCTTTGGTTTGAAAAGCCCTACTCTGCAATCTGGGGCGTTATATATGGTTTTATATTCCTTTTTTATGAATTTGATGGGGGGGGGGGGGGGAAACAAATTTATTTTTTTGGAGTGCAAAAAAAGCAGTTTTCCGATTAAAAACAGAGAAATCACATCCCTGCATAGACTATGAAACCTAACTAAATGTTTGTAAAGCTACACTGGCACTGGACTTAAATTTATAAGTTGAGAGGCACAAGTCTCAGATCATAACTTTGCCCATGAAAGGTTCCAGTAGACAGTTACATTGCCTGCATAGAGGTGCCTCTTTACCAAGGAGAAATGCCTTTGGAAGTAAACTCCTATAGATTCAAATGGGTTTTTATAATTATGAGCATCACCAAAACTTTTTATTTGTATACAACACACCTTGTACTTTTAAGAAGACAACAGTGCCGAACAACCCCATACCACCTGGTTATCTTAATAGAATTATTTCTGTTTTACCATCTTGTGACTTTTTAAACACTTCTCCTGCCAGTTGTTTTTCACTTCATCTTGTGAAAGTTTTGTCAAGCGTTTTTGTATAATAATGTTTAGAGTAAGAATTGTTTATTTTCTTTAAATACGTTTCATGCCTGTACAGCGCATTGGGGTCTTGCCATGGACGGAATGCGCTTTACAAGAATGATTTATTATTATCTTTCAGGGATGTGATAGGCTGTTGAAAAAAAAAAAAAAAGAACTCTGAGCGCAAAGCACGAAAGCTTGCGATTGCGAACTCGAAAACTTGCGAGCCTGAAGCCCACTAATATACATTTATCTTTGGTTTTAAAAGCCCTACTGTGCAATCTGGGGCGTTATATATGGTGTTATCTTCATTAAAAAAATTAATTTGATCTTCAGGAAAACAGAAAAGAAAAAATCCAACAACTTTGGGGGGGGGGGGGGGGCAAACAAAAACCGGATTTTAGGTTAAAAATGGAGAAATCACATCCCTGATGTTTACCGGTACACCAATGTGTGTAAAGCACTGCTATACTCAGTTCAGAAACAATATTCTTTATCATCGATGCAAAAATAACATCTATTAAACATGTTGCAGTTCCTGCTGCTAAAATATTGGATTCAAACTGCCTCTAGCTACCGGACAAGCTCGGTGGTCTAGTGGTAAGACATCTGCTCTAAAATGGCAAAGGTCGTGGGTTCGAATCCCGGCAAGTAATATGCCTGTGTTTTTTTTCCCACAGGACTCGAGAAAGTACTGAGTATTAAGTGCTTAACACACACCACCAAGCAAGCAGAACATAATTTATTGCTTAACAATTGTCTGCCAAACAGAAATGAGCAGGACACCAGTCACAAATTGTACATCTTTTATGGTAGTTTGGCTGGTAAACTTATTCTGGTACATGTAAGCTGTTGTGATGTTTTTTTTGCTTAAACGGCTCTATGAAATTGGGCCCAGAGCTGCTTTAGCACAAAACTAGCTAAGCACAAACAAAGTTAAGCCTACTAGAAAAAGGTTACCAGCCAAAATAGCATGTCACATACAATACTGTGACTGGTATCCTGCTTATTTTTGCTAAGCAGAACAATTGTAAGCACTATTTTCTGCTTAAGCAGCTCTATAAAAATGGGCCCTGGTTATTGCCTTGGTGCTCCTTGATGAGTATACAAAAAATTCACACTTCCAATAAAGGGGTGCTTTTACAATGTACATCATGGAAAAAGCGTCTCAGCCTTTAGAAGCAATGAAACTACCAGACTGAGTACAAACACAATGATATGCATTGCCACTTTTTCTATTACAAATTATACAAGATAGCTTGTAAGTTCTTTATAATAATAATAATAATAATAGTGGCTTCTTATATAGCGCGCATATCTGTCACTCAGTGACGCTCAAGACGCTTCAACAGTCGGTATTTTCCTGAAAGGTATGTGGAGCTACGTTTTGAAGTATGAGACCCATTCCTTCACACAGCACCATGTAATGGTTTACAAGGTGCTGTGGCGCAATATGCAGCCAATCAAACTAGGAACACCGGGGTGAACCCCTTCTTTTTTTGATTAGTGAACTGGGTTCTTTTACATGCATTACACAACACATAGACCAACGGCTTTACGTCCCATCCGAAGGACGAAGCAATAATGGTTAATTGTCTTGCTTAAGGACACAAGTGTCACGACTGGGACTCGAACCTACACTCTGCTGATTTGAAACACCAGAGCTTGAGTCCGGTGCTCTTATCCGCTAGGCCACGACACGCCATACAAGTTTACAAGTTTGTTTGTGCAAGAATTGATTCAAAGATGGTAACCACACAAGGTTGCAGTAGATTCACTCAAACTACTCCCCAATTCAGTCCACTCTAAAACAATGTTTAATTTTTAGCACACAGTTTCACAGTAATACTAAGCATTGCCAAATCATACTCCAATATTTACAAACATATTTCTGCAATATTTATACTTGGAACGATCCTGTGCAAAAATGCTCAACCTTTGTACAATCAATTCTCACCATAAAAAACGCATTCATCATTTCCAAACTTCAATATGAGAATGCTTAAAAAACAAAACTGTTCAAACTATTTACAAACTCTTTGTGCAAAAAATGGATTACCAGTAAAGTCCACTGAGTTACAAAATAACTCTTTTACTTTTGTCACACAATGAACTTGAAATAATGGAATTATAATACGAGGAAAAACACACATAGCACATTGTATGAGAATAAAAATATATATATTTCATCAAATTGAAGTCTTAGACGTTGTCTTAAAGTTTTCGGTCTTAAGACCTGTTTTATCAAAATACAAACGATTCTTTGGAACATCTCCCAAATAAATAAACTCCAAAGTGTTTCACACATGCAGTATACGGATGAACTTTGACCTGCCTGAAAGTTGACCTTTGGCATGGTAAAACTGTTCACATTGATCACACAGAAAATGGTATTCATAACTTTTATTTTGAAAATATCACAACATGAATACCAAATGTACATATCGCTGAATACTTTCAATATTATGTACAAATCCACAGCGTGCAGTTCTAATTTGAAGACCATTGGTAAACAAAACAAACGAGGAAATGAACAGCTTTTGGTATGAGCCCAAATCACACATTGGTAAGTCCAACGCTTACCAGAAAAAGGTTACCAGCTAAATTACCATGTAGCATATGTGATTGGTATCCTGCTTGTTGTTGCTTAGCAGAATTTTTTTGCTTAAGCAGCTCTATGAAATTGAGCCCAAATCACACATTTGTATTTCTCTAAGTCGTTACTGAGCACAGTAGAAATGCCATGTCATTTAGTCTGGTGACTAAAGTGTCACTCAAATATTGATTGTGGTTTATATTTGTTCTTAACAGACTTGGCGGTTGAACGACTCCCACCAGACTAACATCCCACACACCTGGTCCAAATTTGATAGAACTGCTTAAGCACACAAACTAGCTTAGCACAACAAAATAATGCTTACAAAAAAAAGGCTACCAGCTAAAATGCTATTTCACATGTAGCATCTGTGATTCGTATCTTGCTTATTGTTGCTGAGCAGAATTTTAAAAAAATGAAATAAACCACAAGGGAAACTGACTGGGTAAATTTTTATAAATGATTTTGGGAAACAAAGACAAAATTGACTTGGCTGGATTTCGACCAACGACCTCCGGATTAACGTGCTGGCGCTCTACCAACTGAGCTATCTAGCCCTATGTTGGCAGTCTCCCTATTTTGTAAATTTCTCTGTTCGGGGGGTGCCAGTCATAAGCCATACAACTGTTTACTGCTGTGTAGCCAGAGATACAATTCAACCAGACTTTTTTAAATCAAAATGTTTTGCTTAAGCCGCTCTATGAAATTGGGTCCTACTGTTTAATTGATTTGGCAGTAGCATCACCCAGCTGCTTATATTATGAACAGCATTGTTTACGGCTCAGTTTTCATTTGTGAGCATCCTACCCCAATATCAAATTATAACTTAAATCACTTTATCTTGGCTCTTTTAAACTGTGGGTGAAGATAAACCTGAGCAACATAAAGGAATGCAAACCTGACCTAAAAATATATGCGACTGTTTAAAACTAACCAGGTGGTTATAATTTAAACAGATTTAACCAGTTAGCTAACCAACAAGTTGGTTAGCAATGCAGTTTGGTTGATAGTTAACCAAGCAAGTTGACAATTTACCCAACATAAAGGTCAGTTAACCAATTATTTTGTTGAAGGTGAAAGTTCATGTACAATAGAGCATGGATGGTTCTAAGATTGACCCATAAAAATGCGTCACACACTGGGCTTCCAGTCAAAAGCTTCCATACAGAGATAGTCAAATGCTCTTTGGTTTTATACATTCAGTCAACATTGATGATTCCATCACAAGTCAACGAAGAATGAAGATTCAGATATACACACATACAAATACTAAATCCGATCATGCTTCAAGAAAATTACACCTGCAAAAAGAAAGAGACTAGCTAGTAAGACTAGCTATTTCAATCTACTGTGACTTAGATGGTGCATCGTGAGCTCATTGGTAAACTCAAATAATGTTCTCGCTGTCTGATATTTCAATCTTCATCATTTGTTATGTCCAGACACTTCAACAGCTCACTACTCAGCATCAGATCTTCTTGCTCTTGCTCTTCTTGTTCCAGAGGGACATCACCGCCACCAAAGCTGTGAGAAGTGTCACTTTTATAGCCTATTAGGAGAAACATTCAGATAAAGTCATTATGAGTACTGTAGTGTAAACAAGAAGTATACTTGTGGGAAGAATAGATCATGACAAGAAATATCAGGAGTTGAATCCACAGAAAAAGACCATTGTAAGGGCTATGGCTTTTTCTGTGGCACCTTCTGACAACAAACAACTATGCAGAATGGAAAAAACATGTGATTAAGAACTTGAGTTTATAAAAAGGATAACACAACAGTTGAAGGAAAATAAAACACATTCCTGCGATTATTAAAAATATGTACAGTGAATTTTGAGTGAAGAGTTTAGGGGCAAAGGGAACATGGGTACATGTAGGTACCAGAGAGGTACATGGTTCGAGTGGGGTACATGTAGGTACCATTAAGGGGGTACCTATACACAGAGAGGTACATAGTTTGAATTGAGGAGTGGGGTACATGCGGGTACCAGAGAGGGGGTACCTTTATATACGTACAGGAGAGGGGGTACCTACATGTACAGAGAGGCACATGGTTTGAGCTGAGGAGTGGGGTAGATGTAGGTACCAGAGAGGGGGTAGCTACATGTAGGTACTAGAGAGGCACATGGGTTGAATTGAGGGATGGAGTACATGTAGGGAAACAAGGAGAGGGGGAAGCTACATGTAAGTACCAGATAGGTACATGGGTTGAACTAAGGAGTATAGTCCAGGCATTTCATGCAAAAAATTGGGTCAACCTCGGACAAATTGCAACAGAAAGTCTGTAAACTGTTTCATACCCAGAAAAATGTCCTCTATAACATATCAAAACTCTTAAGCAATCCTGGTGGTGGAAAGTGCCATGGCGGCCATTTTTCAAAATGGCCGCCATAAACCCGATATTTCCCATTATCTTCGCTTCTAAATAACTTAGAGCTTTGATTTTAAGTGCTAAACAAACATTTTTAGTGACAAGGAATCAAGTGAAACACATTTCGATATGCTAAACCTGCCCAAAAAGCAAAAATGGCAGCCATTTTCCAAAATGGCCGCCACAAAACAGATATTTTTTATATATATTCACTCATAAATAACATTGAGATTTAATTTTAAGTGCTGTTGTGAGGAGCCCTACTTCTGCAAAAACAAACCAATGTTTTTTTGTTGATAATTCTCCAGTTTGATATTTCTCAATGTTATTTTAATAACATTAAAATGTTTCTCATTATATTGTTTCAATTATTTACTGTTCTTGCTGTTGTTAAAATGTATTGTTTCCCTATAGTGCATCATAATAGATGCAGTCACTAAACACATATTGATGAGTGGTGGCGCTCTTTGTTTTTACCCACTCTTGTGTGACCTGCTAGGGGTCACTACTGACCACCATCTTTAACAAGTAAGCATAAGCCAATTTTTAGTAGGATTTCTATCTCTTATTATCATAAATCAACTAGAGTAGTGGAGACCCATCCTTTACTTGGTACATTCTTGAAAGGTTATAGATCATTACCATGATAATTTGTATTTTTATAATCTTTAGGAAAAGGGTGATTTTTAAGTAAGGAAAATCAAGATAAGTGAAAGTAATTCATGCAATGTATCATAGGCAATGTGTAATGTACACGTGTGTTACTATTACATGTTTATATGGGATATTGTTAGAAATGCACATGAGCCCATTGGGACAATGCATAGTAATTTAGGGAGAAGTTAATCTAGATTTTTATAAATTATGGTGGCTTTGTCATACCTTTAGTTATTACTGGCAACATTTGGTCATTGGGGTATGTGAATAATAGTTTTGTGTGTGTGAGTTTGTTTGTGCACATTCAAACCGGAGACCTATAACAAAAGAGGACAATAGGGTGAAAGAGGTAATTTGAACAAAGAAACAGACTACACAGATAAGAACCAAAATGTAACAATTAAATTTGTTTCACACTTTTGAGCGTACACATGTAGACCTAAAAGTTTAAGCTGTTAACTTGATTATTATTGGCAGTGACTTTAAGTTCACTTGATATATGTGATAGGGCCACGCGCATCTGACTTTAACTGTTTGTTTTTTCTAGTGGAGTTTATGAATTTCCCCAGATCAAGGTAGTTTATTGTTTACTTAATTACTTGCAGACTAAGTACAGCATACAACTATAAGTGCAAGAAGATCATACTGAATGATGGAGTGGGATCAAACCCTGTGTCCCATTTGCAAGAAGCCGGCAGTGGGTGAGGAGCGACCACCAGCAACACTTGGTGTAAAGGGTAGCAACGCCATCAACAGGGCAAGTGCAGACAGAAAGGATGTGATCCAAACACGTCCTGGCCAACAGGTACATGAGGGCTGTCGCAAGAAGTACTGTAATCCCCAGCAGATCACCAAGGCACTGAGGGAAAAAGAAGAAGGCCCCTCTACCCAATGTATACCTGTACTTCGATCTACAGAGAGAGAATTCAACTATCAGACGGACTGCCTTTTCTGTGGAAAGGAAGTGAAGCTCGGGGGCAAGAGAAAAAGTACAGATCTACGATCATTCCCAGTGCGGACTGTTGAATTCAAGGACAAAATCTTGGAATCATGTGACGAAAGGAAGGATGCCTGGGCAGAAACAGTCAAAGCCCGTGTCCTCCATGTGCACGACCTTCATGCTGCAGATGCGATGTATCACCAGGTCTGCAGTGTTAACTTCCGCACCAGAAAGCAAATACCCACTGTCCATCAGACCGACAAAATAAAGCCAAAAAAACAAAAACTTGGTCGACCCAAAGATGAAACACGAGGGGATGCATTTCTCAGAGTTGCCCATTTCCTTGAGGAAAACGATGATGAGCAGATAACAATCAACGACCTAGTTAGCCTGATGAAAGAGCATCTCCAAGAATCAGGGCTTCAAGCATATAGCTACAAACACATGAAGATGAAGCTAGATGAACACTTTGGAGACAAAATCTTGCAAACAGAGGTTAATGGAAAGCCAAACGTGGTAACATTCCGGAGCACAGCGAAGGTGGTTCTCCAAGATTTCTATGGCCAAGCACAGGCCACTGATCCTGAGAAAGAGAAGATGAGAATAATCAAAACAGCAGCTAAGCTGATCAGAGATGACATAAAAAGTGTCAAGACATCACATGAGATGTACCCGGACATGCTGTCAAAGGAGGAAAATCTAAATTTCCTGCCAGAAAGCCTAAGGCTGCTGCTTGGAGGATTGTTTGTCGGGAAGAATATGTCCATGAAGATGGCCTCAATTGGGCAAGCAGTTATGCAAGCAGCCCGACCTCAGGTTCTACTGGCTCCATTGCAGATTGGACTGGGGATCCAAATGCACCATCACTTTGCATCACGCTTTTTGATTGACTCCCTGCACAACCTTGGCTTTATCTGCTCTTATCAGGAAGTTCAAAGATTTGAACGGAATGCTGTGATGTCACAGGGAACAGACATACCTGGCTTCAGTTCGGAGTTTGTCCAGTATGCTGCAGACAATGTAGACCACAACATCCGTACCCTGGATGGTAACAATACCTTCCATGGTATGGGGATGATTGCTGCCATAACCCCAGCCAGCAAGACCAGCAGACCTATCCTCAGGGCACAGGTCACCTCCAGTGATATCTCTACAGTGGGAAGAATCCCTATCCATTACCACAAAGAAGAGAGCTGTGGTAAGACAACACTGACATACCAGAAGCTGGTGAACATAAAGGCAAATGATCCAACAGCAGACCTTGATCTCCTCTGGAAGACATCCATCATGTTTGCCTCATCAAGACCGGCATGGTCTGGACTGATGCAGCTATTGCATCATGGTGACCACCCTGGAAAATCATCGGTGATGTTTCTCCCAATGATCGACATGAATCCCAGTGATGTCACGTGCATCTACTCTACACTGAAGTTCGTGTGTGAGCATGCTCGTCGCCATGGTGTTACGCCCATCATCACCTTTGACCAACCACTATGGTGGAAAGCCCTAATGATCATCGAGAGTGAGCCTACAGGAAGTGTCTTGAATGACATAGTCTTGCGCCTGGGGGGCTTTCATACAGAAATGAGTTTCTTGGGAAGCATCGGGCACCTCATGGCTGGATCAGGACTGCAGGAAGTCTTAGAGCTAATCTATGCAGACAACGCGGTGGTACACATGATGACAGGCAAGGCTATTGCACGAGCAGTACGAGGACATCTCCTTATTGATGCAGCACTGAATGCCTTGATTATGTCAGACGTACTTGGTATGCCACTCCCTCAACCATCTGCAGAGCCACATGAAGTAGAGGAGACCAATGAGGCAACAGTGCCATTAGATGATGAGCCTACGGCAGACGGAACTGGAAACACTGATCTTGATGAACTTGCTGCCCTCTACAAGAACCTGATGGAAGGTTCCATGTCTGCAGAGGAGTTCTGCCAAGCTGATGTGTTAACCAGGATCAAGGAGCTCCTCGGGGCCAAAACCAAATCCTTGAAGTCATTTAGGACTGCCACACTCTGGTTACAATACATGGAGATGGTGGATATACTACGGAAGTTTATCAGAGCAGAGCGCATTGGCAACTGGGCGTTGCACATTGAAGCTGTGTCAGAAATGTTGCCCTACCTGGCAGCCTCTGGGCACAACCTCTACACCAAATCAGCCCACCTCTATGTGCAGCGGATGACAAAGCTCAAGGATGAACATCCAGATGTATACCGGCGATTTGAAGAAGGGTTACATGTTGTCCGAAGAAGTAATCGCCTTTGGGCTGGTCTGTCCGTAGATCTCACCATCGAACAGGTCCTGATGAGGAGTATGAAGACCAGCGGTGGCCTGACGAGAGGGCGAGGCATGACAGAGCAACAGCGTCTCATATGGCTGCTCTCCATGCCTGCGTGTGCTGATGTCAACAATGCTATGCAGCAGCTCACAGGTGTAAACTACAACACTGGTGAACAAAACAAGGACATGACAAATGCTAGACAAGCACGTGACATGAAAGACACACATGCAGTTATCAGCTATCTGCAAGAGAGAACACCCTTCAGCTCAGATCTGAGCTTGCGCAGCATCTCGACAGGGGTGCATGCAACCAGCACAGTCAATGTGGACTCAGCGAAAACTATTGGAACAGCTATCCTGACCAACATGGATGGACAAACTGCTGCTGACTACACATTCAAGAGAAAGGATCAGGCCATCACCTTGGCTGTGAAATCGGCAGTAAAGATTGATGGTGAAGCAGTACAGGTGGATCCCCAGCTGCTGTTCCAGCGACTGACAATTGCTGCAAAAGCTACAGAGGATCTGGAGTCTGTGTTCAAATATGAGCTGTGCAGTTACCCACCAGCTCTGTTTGATTCCACACTGCTGCTCCGACAGCCACAGAAGCCAGTGCTAGCAGATGCTATCTGGACACTCCTGACACACGATGCACCAGGAATCACAGGCCAAGTCCACTACGTGTTGGATGGTGGGGCTCTAGTCCAGCGCATTCCATGGGCACGTGGCACAACATACAAATGTATCTGCACGCAATACACAGAGTATGTCACAAAGAAGTATGGACTTGCAACAGTCGTGTTTGATGGCTATGATGGTACATCAACAAAGGACACAACACACCAAAGACGTTCGAGAGGGAATGCTGGAGCAACGGTGACGTTTGATGAAGATATGCAGGTCACAATGAAGAAGGAACAATTCCTGGCAAACAAAACCAACAAGCAGCGCTTCATCAACATGCTCAGTACCAAACTACGGGCACAGAACTGCCAGACATATCATGCTGCAGGTGACGCTGATCTCCTCATAGTGCAGAAGGCAGTGGAGTCTGCTGCCACCACTGATACTGTGCTCATCGGAGATGACACAGATCTGCTCATCCTGCTCATCTACCACACCAACCTCAAGTCATGTGACCTTTTCTTCAAACCCGAGCCAAAGAAGAATGTGAAGAAACCGCGTGTCTGGAACATGAAGTACGTAAAGCAGCAGTTAGGCACCGATGTATCACAGCACATCTTCTTCATACATACTCTCCTGGGATGTGATACTACTTCCCGCTTGTATGGCATTGGCAAGGGAGCTTCCCTCAACAAATTTAAAACCAGTGCACACTTCCGTGAACAAGCCAATGTGTTTGACAGACAGGCAGCGTCCACGGATGATATTGTACAAGCAGGAGAGAAAGCACTGGTATGCCTGTACAATGGGAAACCTGGAGAGTCACTCAACGTAGTGCGACACAAGAGGTTCTGTCAGAAGGTCGCCTCCAGCACTTCTCATGTGCAACCCCAAAGTCTGCCGCCCACATCAGCAGCAGCGAAACACCACAGCCTTCGTGTCTACTACCAGGTCCAACAGTGGAAGGGCATTGCAGCTGATGAGCTCTGGCCAGACGACTGGGGTTGGCGGGAAAGCAGTGGAGGACTCGTGCCCGTGCAGACGGACTTGCCACCAGCTCCAAAAGAGCTCCTCAAGATGATCCGCTGCAACTGCCAGACAGACTGCAGCAGTCTAAAGTGCACCTGTAAGAAGCATGAAATAGAGTGCTCGGCTGCATGTGGCAACTGTAGAGGATCGGCCTGTACGAACTCAACCCAAGATGCTTGTGACAGTGATGATGATGACTAGACTTTTTGAGGAAGATTGATCAATGTTTCTGTTCAAGTATCGAGTATGGTACTCTGAGGCTAAGGTAACTACATGCAGTACTATAATATAATATGACTTGTACGTCGTACACAATGCATATGCAGTTTGTTTTAACAGCAACCCTAATTTAGATAGTTTTGGTCATTATTTTCAGTGTATTAAAATAGTTGACATATCCTCAGAATAATGCTTTTTGGTCAGGTTTAGCTATTAAAACAGCTATGATTGGATTCCTGGCCCCAGAAAATGTATGTTTAGCAATTAGAATTAAAGCCCTAAGTCGTTTAGAAGCGGAGATAACTGGAAATGTCTGTTTTATGGCGGCCATTTTGGAAAATGGCCGCCATTTTTCTTTTTTGGCCAGGTTTAGCGTAACGAAATGCGTTTCACTTGATTCCTTGTCAGTAAAAATGTATGTTTAGCACTTAAAATTAAAGCCCTAAGTCATTTAGAAGCGGAGATATTGGGAAATATCGGGTTTATGGCGGCCATTTTGAAAAATGGCCGCCATGACACTTTCCACCACCAGGATTGCTTAAGAGTTTTGATATGTTATAGAGGACATAATTCTGGGTATGAAACAGTTTACAGACTTTCTGTTGCAATTTGTCCGAGGTCATATCAAATAATGCCTGGACTAGTAGGGTACATGTAGGTACCAGAGAGGGGGTACCTACATGTAGGTACCAGAGAGGCACATGGTTGGAATTGAGGAGTGAGTATATGTATGTACCATAGAGGGGGTACCTACATGTACATGTAGGTACAAGATAGGTACATGGTTTGACTTGAGGGGTGGGGTACATGTGGGTACCAGAGAGGGGGTACCTACATGTAGGTACAGGAGAGGGGTACCTACATGTAGGTACCAGAGAGGTACATGGTTTGACTTGAGGGGTGGGGTACATGTGGGTACCAGAGAGGGGGTACCTACATGTAGGTACAGGAGAGGGGGTACCTACAGAGATGCACATGGTTTGAATTGAGGAGTGACTAGATCAAGAGATTGAATGAAGCATAGGCTTGGCGGGGGCTGGATGTGGGTGTGTGGTTTGTGTTTGGCTAGGTTTTATGTTGGATACCAGGGTTAGGTATTGGGAGGGGTACCAGTGTTAGGTTGGGGGTACACAGGCAAGGTTTTGTGATGATAAATGAGTCGATCCTAGGTACATGTATGTGTATGTGCTGGTAGAGTTTGAATACAGCTGAATATAAACACAGTGTTTGAGTGAGGCATGGGATGGATGAAGGGCAGGACTAAGAAGGTAGCGACTGGTTGTGGAAAAAGAAAATCTTTAAATTATAACCCATTTTTGACAAACTAAACAAACTGTCTTCAAGAAAACAACTTGGCTGAGCCTTGATACTTGATAAAAAAGCAAATACATTTTTGATTCAATTCATAATTTTTTTAAATAATTTTTTTCTAAACAAATAAAATGTGTTATGTCTTCTTTTTAAAAGTTCCCCCTTGCTTTAGTTTGCATGGGCGTACCCTTTGTTTCGTTACTGCAAAATATGATGAGCAAGCAGTGCATGACAATAAAGAGGACTGTCAATTATCTAAATTAATAATTATTTAAGAACCTACGAGTAGTAATTGTGGAGTAAAGTAAGACAAATGATATTGAAATATCATATTTGGTATATATTAATAACAATAATATGCAGTTCTGGAACAGCACTTTATCACACCGGAGGTCATCTCATAGTGCTCATTAATTTTTTAACAAAGTAAGCGGAACTATGTTAAAAATGTAAGACCCATTTATTTAAATAGCACCATGTAATGTTCACAAGATGCTGTCGTGCAATTTGCAGCCAACTTTACCAGAAAACACAGAGGCAAAACCCTTCTCTTAGCGATTAAGTGTAACTGGGTTCTTTTACATGCAATAACATAACACATTGGACCTATGATTTACATAGCTCTCAACCAATCAGAATCAAGCATTCACAGGGGCTAGAAAGTCAAACAATTCAGGATTGCAGCTTAGCTGCTGATTGCAGCTTAGCTGCTGATTGCAGCTTAGCTGCTGATTGCAGCTTAGCTGCTGATTGCAGCTTAGCTGCTGATTGCAGCTTAGCTGCTGATTGCAGCTTAGCTGCTGATTGCAGCTTAGCTGCTGATTGCAGCTTAGCTGCTGATTGCAGCTTAGCTGCTGATTGCAGCTTAGCTGCTGATTGCAGCTTAGCTGCTCAACAAACTTGGACAGTAGATAGCAAAATAAAGTTTCACAGTCAGTGAGTTACATACCTGCCAACATTGAAACCTCAGAAATAGGAACACCAGTTTTGCGAGTCCACAGATAGCAAGCAAGAAGTTGTGTGAGTAAAGCTTGTACACATACAAATGATGTATGTATGTATGTACATGCATGTATGTATGTATGTATGTACATGTATGTATGTACATGTATGTATGTATGTATGTATGTATGTATGTATGTATGTATTTAAAACAATGTACACAAATCACTGTCCTGTAAGAAAATCTCTACTGTCGCAAGCAAATGGCACCCTTTTTTGCCAGAACTTTTGGATCTTTTTTGTCACTGTAAGAAATAGGAATGTTCTGATTTTTTTAGGCCTGAAATCTCAAAAATCTGGACAATTCCAATTAAATCTGAACAGTTGGCAGGTAAATATTAGTGTTAATAAACTAATCTGCTTTGACAATAACTGTATGCTTTCCCCTAAGCTAAAAATTCTGTTTATTGTGCACTTGCTAATTGCTATTGATACTCTATGTCCAAAGCTGACATAGAGGGCGTGTACATCATACACAGAGGACAATTGGGCTTAGCATTGTCCATGTTCTATGGCTCATTAAAGGCACTGGTCACTATTGGTAATTACTCAAAATAATTGTTAGCATAAAAACTTACTTAGTAACGAGCAATGGAGAGCTGTTGATAGTATAAAACATTGTGAGAAACGAAGTAACGAAGTAACGTAGTTTTTGAGAAAAAGGTAATTTCTCAATCAAATAATAAAAGACTTCAGTGAAGCCTTTTATTATAGGCATCTGAAAGCACACAAATTTGTGCAACAAGGAAGGGTGTTTTTTCTTTCATTATTCTCTAGCAACTTCGATGACCAATTGAGTCCAAATTTTCACAGGCTTGTTATTTTATGCATATGTTTGGATACACCAAGTGAGAATACTGGTCTTTGATAATTACCAAAGGTGTCCAGTGCCTTTAACACATTTTGACGAGCTCATGCAAACAAACCCAGCAAGCCTTGGATACCTCGCAATATTCAACTTAAAAATATTCATATAGGAAGAAATCTGAACATGAGAAAGTGAGAAAGTGACTGTTATGAGAGCAGATTGTGAAAAAGAATGACAAGAATATGTGCAAAGGTGTAGTAGAAAGACTACCCAAGCAAAATATGTCGAAATGTGCTACTCAAATTGAAATTGCTAGTGTTAAGTGAAGAAATGAAAAAGTTAAACAGGAAAGTTTGAGATATGCAAACATGAGAAGAAAGTCACAAACTGTTAGTAGATCCTGTGCAATGAACCATTGCTCAGGTTCACATCTAATGGGAGTGAAAACAAAACTATCCATGAGATCTTGATCACACAGCAGCCATCTTGAATTCATACCGAGGCTGGATTCCAAACTACTTTTTATCCTTTGATCGTTGAATGTATGCTTTGTGATAATGATCTCTAGGTTAGTGTAAAAGCTCTACCTACATGTACGCCATACATGTCTAACAAGGCATTGGATCACAATGAGAGAGAAAGTTGTCTCTCATATTCATCTCGTAGCTGGCGGGATAGAACCTCAGATTCCTCGTCGGGGTCACTGCACTCCCGATCAGAAGGTGGGGGAGACGAGTCATAAATCTCACGAGATTCCCCTTGATATATACAAGGGTTTTATGCAATGATAAGCAGCGTGAAGGAGTCAAGAAAAAGGAGAGAAAAGGCGCTCAATGTTAACACAGATATTGGCTTCATGCTAAGATGGTAATCTCTTTAATTACAGGTCATTCAAAAATATCCATAGTATTAAGGGAACAGGTAGGTCTAACTACCGAACCCCCTCCTCCAAACCCCCCCCCCCCAAAAAAAAACAAACAAACCCAAAAACCAAGTAAACAAACACCCCAACAAACACCTCAACAAACAAATAAACAAAACAAAACAAAACCAACAACTATTTCTAGTCATGGACAATCTATCAAGCATAGTGTTAGCCAGAGGGGTGTCTGGGTGTCTTTTGGACACCCTGTTTTAAATTTGGACACCCTGTTTCATCTGTCATTTACATGTAAATGTATTGTAAGTGAACAATTTGGACACCCAGTTTTTAAATTTCCAGCAGATTTGGACACCCTTTAACCAAATCCTGGCTAAAACCTTGCTATCAAGTCCCGTGGCCCGGTAGAAGTCCCTGTACTGCTGTGAACAAAGCTACACAGCCCTTGCATCTGATGAAGTAGTTGTTGCTATGAAAGCTCATGCGTTTTTTAATGTAATTAGTTAGTCTTTAAGTGCTACCACTACCCTCCTTGTTTTATCGATTAGACTAACACGGCTATTTTTTAGAATTAGCCTTTTATGTGTAAGTGAGACCCTTGATTTTTGGTGTAGAGTATTAATCGACAGTTATTAGCAGGAATGGTATCTGTTTGATCATTAATATTACTTACTAATACTCGCAAAGTTTATTAATTCTGGTTGTAATGCCAAGGAACCTTAGAAATGCAAACTTAATCACTATACTAGCCAAGGACCCCTGGAGAGAAGACAATGATGGAGGTTTCAGTTTTAGATGTGGGAGGGAAACCCCAGAGAATTATTCCAGGGAGAACCCACGCAGTCAGGTAGGGACTAAAAACCCAATCCACATAGTGGCCCTGGTGGGATTCAAACCAGGGTCCCAGAGCTTGAAGGCGATACCAGGAAAAATTCTCTGGGGTTTTCCTCCCACATCTAAAACTGAAACTTCCTTCCTTGTCTTCTCTCCATGGGGTTCTTGGCTTGTATAGTGAACAGTGATTAAATTTGCTTTTCTAAGTCTTTGGCTTCACAACCAGCCCTACTGGTTTGTGCATGATCCAATTAACTCCACTGTTTGGAAAAGGAATTACATGGAGATAACAGGTGTTAGTTGCCAGACGAAAAGAATGCATTACTTTAGCCCTTTTTTTTAATGGAGCTTTCCCGTAATGTTAACTACATGCTTTTAATAAGAAGAGGCACCAATCAACATAATGCAAGTAAGAAAAACATAATCATAATAATTACTTATGTTTATATAGCACCTAAATACGCCTAAAAGAGGCGTAATGTTTAGATACAGGGCTAACAGAGAAGCCCCAGAACTTGGCGGCTTGATTTGGTTTCTATACATACCTTCAGGTGGTAGGACAGATTCCCATGAGTACTTAGTGATATCCACAGGCTGGGTAATCCAGGCATGATTCTGCATATCACGTAATGTACAGCGCCATTTAGGCTCTGGGTGTAGTAACCACGCAATCAGTTGCATCAAATCTAATAGAAACAACAGCATCGTTAATATTAATTAATAAACACCTCAACAAGTTTATGCACTCCAATTGGTTGACGACTGGTCAAGTGGGGGTGTATTAACATGTGATATAAAGACCGGTTCTGTGAAATAGCAAATGAGTGGCCCTTTAACAAGCATATTGTTGTGTAAAAGTTAGGTTTGCACCATGCTTGTGCGGTAAACTATCCAGAATTATATACCTTATATATAGAATCCTCTAATCTGATTGGTTAAAAGTGGAGTCATTGAAATAGCTGGGCCCCCTTTTTCTATCAAGATGACGTCATAATTAACTGTGCCCGGGCCCCAGCAATCGACTGTGCCCGCCAGTCGCAACACACTGCTGTATTTCATAGGTCGCTTGTGTACTTCTGTACGCGTTGTATACGTTCGTGTCACGGCGCGAACTGATGTCCTTTCTTCGGTATATAAAAGAAATATTGACTGCTATGAGGGGCACAGTTAAAATTGTAGGCCCTCGGTGATGTCAAAACCATGACTATGCCCTCAGCTTCCCTTCGGGCATAAGTCATGGTTTTGACATCACCTTGGGCCTATAATTTTAACTGTGCCCCTCATAGCAGTCAATATTTCTATACTACGGGCAACAAAGGCCATGACCTCCGTGATCTCCTTGTACTGCAAGGCCTTGAATTGTTAATGGAAAATAGTAAATCAAACTGCACTAAAAATAGATATAATTCATGTAATAATAATAATACAGACATTTGTAAAGCGCCTAATGCAAAAGCCTCTAAGCGCATAAAGAGAACAATAAAATATACAAAGAGTGAAAGATACATTACAAGTAAGCAGATTACAAATAAGCAGCTTCAAACAAATGAGTTTTAATGTAATAATGTACACCTTAAAGGTACTGAACACGTTTTGAGCTCAATTGGTCATCGAGGTCATGAGAAAATAGTGAAAAGAGACCTTATGTGTTTTCTGTTTTTCAAACATCGAGTTTATTATCGCGCGCGATAAAAACTATTGTTTTACTGATTTCTCAGAAACGATAGCATTTTAGGCAGAAATATTTTAAGGAACCCTTTCTACCATTACGTACTTTAAATCATGTAAGTTATGTGTGAATCTGTGAACATTTGTGTTTTTCGATCTTACCAATAGTGTACAGGGCCTTTAATGATGGAACAAATGATTTCACACTCAACAGTTTGCTGATCTTACCATTTGAAACATGGCTAAGAGTTGATTAAATGATTTCACACAACAGCTGTTCGCTGATTATACAATTTGACACTGGTTTAAGTTTGATTGAATGATTTCACACTACAACAGTTTGCTGATCTTACCATTTGAAGCATGGAAAAGTTTAGAATTGATTGAATAATTTCACACAACAGCTGTTCGCTGATTATACAATTTGATACTAGTTTAAGTTTGACTGAATGATTTCACACTACAGCAGTTTGCTGATCTTACTGTTTGAAACATGGAAAAGTTAAGAATTGATGAAATGATTTCACACAACAGCTGTTCGCTGATTATACAATTTGCTACTGGTTTACGTTTGATTGAATGATTTCACACTACAACAGTTTGTTGACCTTACCATTTGTTACAGGAAACGGCGGTTTAAGAATGGCTTGAATGATTTCTTCAGCATCATAGAATGGGTTTTCTTGGAAGATGAGTGTGTACAGAGTGACTCCTATTGCCCATAGCTCCAACTCAGGACCCTTGTAACTGAAGAAAACATGAAGGATTAGCAAATGTAATATAGAATAATGCAATGGATGTAACAATTTAGTATTCATCTTTCATATTTAGCATATATTCCATGTTAAGCAGTGGTGTTGGACACTCTATAAAGAGAGTTCAGTATTAAGCCTGAGGAAAAGTCATTGCGGGAAAGTTCCATTAAAAAATTTCCGAGTTTGGCCACAAAAACTTGAAAAGTATATATCCTTTTCACAGAGTGGGTGTGTTTACATTGAATTACTTGGATCATTAAACTTAATGGATGAGCAATTACTCTGCCCGGGACAGTCAGCAGCACTACTGGTTTGTGCATGATCCAATAAACTCCACTGTTTGGAAAAGGAATTACATGGAGATAACAGGTGTGAGCTGCCAGACGAAAAGGATGTTTCATTTGAGCCTCTTTCTTTAATGGAACTTTCCCGTAATGTTAACTATAGGCTTTTGATAAGAGGCACCAATCAACATAATGCAAGTAAAACACACAACAAATTATAATAATAACTAATTTTTATATAGCACCTAAATATGCCTACAAGATGTGCTTTACTAAATTCTACAAGCAAAAGAGTTTGTCAATAAAAACATTATAAAATTGTAAAACAGTAATACATATTACAACAAATAAAGAAACTATAATTAGCTGAACATTGCAAACTGCTTGCCAACCAAAAGGACCTATAGTATAAATGTAAAAATAGCTTAGGCCTGATGTATCGACCCTAGCAGAGTCTTTCTCAAAGACTCAAATACAAATACAAAAATTAACAGAGCCTAGAAAGATAACAATTCCCCCATCCCCTCAAAACAGAAAACTACTAATAACTGGTAGGAAGCCTATAAGGAAGAATATAAAAAGAACCGTTAACAGCAATAATATACAATGTACATGTATGCATACAATACACACGAATGTAAAAGTCCATGATCACTCACAATGATAAATGCACATCAAAACAACAAAAACAGTCTGATCTGATAATGATGTCAAGAACAGTGCCAAGTATACAGCAATCCTTCACCGATCTTGAACTCTTGGTGGCAGCAGATACCGCCATTATTGCGGTGGTACCTGGGTGGTACTGCGCTGCCTAGCGACGGGTTTAAGCGATTTGCAAAGTGAAAGTCAAATAACCCGCGACTGATCAAATGATCGCCGTGTAGCCCAAACCTTATACCAGTCGATAGGCAGCGCAGTACCACCCAGGTACACCGCAGTAATGGAGGCATATCTGCTGCCACCAAGAGTTCAAGATCGGTGAAGGATTGCTGTATTGGAAACAAGTTTTACTTTATCAGACCTGATGCTTCACTCTTGAGAGGGTAAGAGCACCAAGGTATTGTTTCCTATGTAAAGGGCATTTTTATAGACCATGTGACCTGTGACATCACATGTTTACAAAAGAGCCACAGAGCCTGGACTTGCTGCAGGCACAGTTTGTATGCAGCTCAATAGAAGAATACGCTAAATCTGATGTATGGAGATTGCACTGTCTGATTTTTCTCAACTTTTGATATGAAGAAAGGGGGGACATCTCAAAAGCTGTACAGCTGTTGCTTTTGTAACTCTTGAATTTTAGTGAAAATTATGACATAAAATGTAAATTTTCCTGTATGGCCTGTGTAGTATCTTGCCTGGCAGGAAGTGCATTAGAATGTACAAGGTCACCACTCTGTAAACAAAGGTTACATGGTCTATTGGAATGTATCAAGGGGCACCAAGGCAACGGTCTGGGGCAATGCTGAGCTGTCAACACTTGTTGGGAGACTTTGTACAACAATGGTTGTGATGTCATTTAGCCTTTGAGAAAGAACTTGCTAGGATCGAAACGTCAGGCCATTAACTCTTTCTTTTTTGCAATCAGGAAGATATTTACATGTAAAATTATATTTATTTTACATGTACATGTCCTGGAATGCACGGCCTTATTTTTGTAACCATTGTGATATGGGCCCAAATACTATGGGCCCAAATACTAAGAGCTCAGTGCTAAGGCAGAAAGGAAACTTGCCCAACAGTTTTCTATTTAGCACAAACTGAGCAGGTAACCAGTCATAGAGATTTAATGTGACACGGTATTTTGGCGGGTACCCTCAGTGAGACGCGCAAAACTGTTTTGCGCTTAGCTACTTTTTGTGATTAAGCAGCTCTGTTAACTTGGGCTCATGGTCCAATTTCATAGAGCTGCTTAAACAAAAAGTGTTGCTTAACAAGTTTCTGCTAAGCACAGATAAGCAGGATGAGTCACAGATGGTACAATGTACATGTCGTCACTGTTTTCCCAAAGAGCCACTCATGTCCAAACGCTTGATTGAGATTCACACTTTATGCTATGCTTGGCTTAAAACTGCAAAATCTGCAATACTAAAGCCACGGTTTGCAGTTAAAGACCTCTCATATTATTCTGTATAAGTTTAACCTCTCACATGATCACGCGCACACCGACATGGGCTTTTCGTGAAACCTGAAAAAACGATTTGACCTACATTTTACGCTCTTCTGTTGCAATGTATTACAATGCATTTTCGGGGCCTGTGCTCTTCGTGAAAACGCAAAATGAGATAGGTAACCTTATTCTGGTAAGCATATTTGTTGTGCTTAGCTGCATTTTGGGCTTGAGCAGCTTTATGAAATTGAGACCTGGCTATGGAGTGACTCCACCTATGAATTAATCCCGACTTAGGCAGCATCCAAATTGGCGGCTACAGCTACGGCTACGACTGGTTGCTAAGGGTGTTGCTAAGGAAGTCCTATACTTCAGTGCATGATGACTAGGACATCTAGCCATACATGTAGCCGTAGCAGAAGCCACCAATTCGGAACTAGACTTACTTGTTCCCAAGAAGTACTTCTGGTGAGCAGTATTCTAGAGTTCCACAGAATGTAGAGAAGAGTTTGCCTGGGGCCATCTGAGCAGCAGAACCAAAGTCTATCAGCTTGACATGAAATCGCTCATCTAGGATCAAATTCTCATCTTTGATGTCACGATGCAGAATGTTTTTACCATGGATGTAAGACACAGCAGCAACGACCTGCAAGTAAAATGGTTCACACAATTTATTCATTCAATCTATTTTCAATTTGTTTACTCCATTTGTTTACTCCATTTGTTTACTCCATTTGTTTACTCCATTTGTTTACTCAATTTGTTTACTCAATTTGTTTACTCAATTTGTTTACTCAATTTTGTTTACTCAATTTTCCTGCAAGGTATGTGGAGCTAAGTTTTTGAAGTATGAGACCTACTCCTTTACATAGCACCATGTAATGGTTTACAAGGTGCTGTGGCGCAATTAATATGCTGCCGATCAAACCAGGAACACCAGGGCGTACCCCCTTCTCTTTACGATAAGTGCACTGGGTTCTTTTACGTGCATTACACAACACACGGGACCAACGGCTTTACGTCCCATCCGAAGGATGCAGCAATAATGGGTAAGTGTCTTGCTTAAGGACACAAGTGTCACCACCGGGATTCGAACCCACACTCTGCTGATCAGAAACACCAGAGCCCGAGTCCGGTGTTCTTATCCGCTCGGCCACGAAGAGCATACATGTACTTACCTGTCTGAACATGTAACTAGCCAAAGCTTCATCTAGAATGGGTTGTCTGTCAATAAACTCAAACAGATCGATCCCAGAGCCATGTTTCTCCATCATCATCTGGAAAAACTCTTCATTCTCAGTAAATTCAAACACCTACAAAAAATAAACCAATAGATTCAAGTATTATGATCAGGGAATAACAGATGATGAGATCTTAAACAACCGTTTATAATCGACAGGGTCACGGCCATACATTAAAGGACCAAGCCGAAGAAAGTGTCCTTTATCGCACAGCCACAACCCAGCAAGGTTATAATCGCCCTTTAAAACTCGGACACCCCTCTTTTATTCCCTTCTTCATTAATACGTTTCCATTAAAGGCATAACAAAATCTTTAAAGTTGAGAACAAATCTGACAGTTTAGACTCGGCTCGCCTGGACTGTGCATGGAATTTCTGTCCATGTTCGGCACTAAGTAGCTCCTCCCGCAAGTTTCAAACTAATGCAAGAAAGTTTCAAACTTGCGCGAGCGAACTTAGTCACCTACCAACTTAATTTGGGCCGAAAATTTGCCTATCATCTGGTAGCGCCCTCTTTTGACTCAATTTCGTCAGGCCATGTTTAAACACTTCGCACTGTGTTTATATCACACGTACAAACATGACCATGTGATCTCCTCTTGACCAATCAGAATGGATAAACTGTGCTCTACAGAAAATACATACTGTAAATTAACAGATATTAATAAAGAAATGTACAAAATGAGGATATTTTTATAGCGCCTTATGCAAGGCTTCAAGCCCTAACATAAAATAAACAAATGAACAATTTGCACAGAAATATACAAGCAAAATATGAGCATGTTTAAAGCCTTGTACAAGCCCTAACAAAAAATACATAAATCAATCAATAACAAGCAAAATATGAGCTTGTTTATAGTGCCTTTTGCAAGGCTTCAAGACATAAACAAAATACACAAGTCAATCAATAATTGGCACAGAAATATACAAGCAAGATATAAGTATGTTTATAATGCCTTATGCAAGGCTGCAAGACATAAAAGAAAACACGTCAATCAATCAATAGTTGGCACAGAAATGTCAATCAAAATATGAGCATGTTTGTAGCGCCTTGTACAAGCACTACCATAAAATACACAAATCAACAAAAAATTTGCACATAAATATACAAGGAAAATATGAGCGTGTTTATAATGCCCTATGCAAGGCTGAAAGACATAAAACAAAATACATCAATCAATCAATAATTGGCACAAAAATATACAAGCAAAATATGAGCACGTTTGTAGCACCTTATACAAGCCCTAACATAAAATACATAAATCAACAAATAATTGGCACAGAAATATACAAGCAAAATATTTGAGCATGTTTATATCGCCTTGAACAAGCCCTAACATAAAATACATAAATCAATCAATAACAAGCAAAATATGAGCTTGTTTATAGTGCCTTTTGCAAGGCTTCAAGACATAAAACAAAACACATAAATCAATCAAAAATTGGCACAGAAATATACAAGCAAAATATGAGCACGTTTGTAGCACCTTATACAAGCCCTAACATAAAACACACAAATCAACAAATAATTGGCACAGAAATATACAAGCAAAATATCATCAGTATGCAGACAAAATGTACAATTGAAATGCATCAACAATAAAGTACATGTAATAGAAGTATTCATGGTAGGACTGTGGAAATATCTCCTCATGAGAGATGCTACCATACCAGCTCTATTCACAGCCACAACATCGTCATGATCAAAGCAGGCCTATGGCTGTACATGGAATTATGAACTCTCACCCAGTTACTGCACAAGCCCGCCCTCCCTCCATTTCATGGCCCAATTTCATGGCTTACCGAAGCAGGGAATTCTGCGCTTACGTCAAGCGTATTTCACGGGTAAGCATGGAATTTTAGCTTGTGCGCTTGCATAGTCCATGTTACTAGGCATTCTAGGCTTACACAGCTAGCGCAGAAATTCGGCGCTTGCTCGGTAAGCGGAGAATGGTGATTGCAAGCGCGGAATTCGGCGGTAAGCAGAGCCATGAAGTTGGGCCAGTTCTATGGAGAGGGTGTGCACGCATGCAGTAACTGGATAACAGTTCATGATTCGATGTACAGCGAAAAGCCTGCTTTGATCATGATGACACAGCACCTTTCCACTTGGCTATTATAGCCCACTCTTGATGCAAAGGAATTCTTAAGTTGAACACAAATGAGTGAATCGATAAAGTCAATATTGGAATTTCTTACCTTGACGATGTTAGGATGTGAGAATCTTAACAGCATTACAATCTCTGAAGGAACTCGTCCAAACTCCTCATCATCCAACCAATTCTCCTTCAATATCTTCTTCTTCCGAATAAACTTGACAATCACCTGCAAAGGCAGAGCCAAATAAGTTGCCAATAAATTTCAACACGATCATCATCAGCCAAACCACAACTTTACAGCATTTTTCTTTGACAATTCAAGAGGTGATATTTCAGATAGAGTGATATTACACCCGGGTTCAGACAGCGGCTCCAGAGTCGCACTAAACCAAATAGATAAGAAGCGACTCTAGGTCGACCCAAATAGATTGTGGTTTCAGACAGGTGACATTAACATAGCATTTACATTAGGTTCGGCTCATGACAAGATCGACGTCTGAAACCAAGACGCTCCAGAGTCGTTCTGAACAACTGCAAGAGTCGATCTTTCAACTCCCAGCGCGTCAAGTCAACTTGTTTCAGACATTGAGCTTTTCATGTACTTAATTCAATAATTTAGTTCGGTGAGACTCTGGATCGCCTGTCTGAACCAGGTGTAAGATACCTATAATTAGTGGTACACTAGATTATAGCAGCTTTACATAGTGGCTATGGCTAATCTACAACTCTCTCCTCCTAGAATATAAGACGTGGACCCAATTTCATAAAGCTGTTTAGCAGAAAATATTGCTTGGAAAATTTCTTTGCTTAGCAAAAAATGAGCGGGGCACCAGTTGCAACAATGTTAACTTTATGGAATGTTAGCAGGTTAACTTGTTTCTGCTAAGCAAAGTTTTTCTGTACTTAGCAAGTTTTTGTGCTTACAGGCTCTATGAAATTGGTCCCAGAGCCCAATTTCATAGAGCTGCTTAACGGCCGATTCTGTGCTTACATGTACACATATGCGAGTTTCTATTTCATAGCGCTGCTAACCGTAAGCACACGATAAGGCATGCTAACCTTCCGGTGCTTACTGCATGAAAATGAATGACGTAACAATGCAAATCCATTGTGAACGAGCAAGGTGGCCGCCTTATTTTCTTGCTAACCTGTGAAATACGCTTATGCTCAAGCACATTTTTCTGCTACGGTTAGCACGAAAATTTGCTTACCGTTAAGCAGCGCTATGAAATTGGGCCCGTCTCTGAAATGGCGGATATGGCTACAGCGCATTGCTAGTCATCATGCGCTGAAGTATAGGAAGATCTTTGCATCACCCTTAGCAACAGACATAGCCGTAGCTGTAGCTGAAGCCACTATTTCAGACACAGCTTTAACTTGTACACCTTACCAGAGTACCGTCTTGTTTCCTGGTGGCCATTTTGACAAAGCCAAAAGCTCCTTTGCCAATAGACTGGAGCGTTGTGTATTTCTCTTCATAGGCTCCACGGCTTAGACTCACGTCTTCTTCCTCTGGACAGGATGATGTGCTTAGACTGTTGGCTTTGGCCGCTATAGCCTGATGTGATAAGAGTAAACATTCAATTTATAATTATGAAAAATATTTCTATCAGATGCATACAATACACCAATCCATTAAGCCACGCCCATTTCTCATTGACCAATCACAACCGCGAAATCTGATCACCATTTGAGCCGTTTGGTAATCTTTGCACTAATGGTGATCGGGTTTCGCGGCTGTGATTGGTCAACTCGTAAGGAGGCGGGGCTTAATGGATCGGTCTATTGACCATAAGCCAGTAGAGTCTTTAGCCTATCAATAACTCTTGTATTTTCTTCTTTTTTTAAAATGATGTTTTTATTAGAGTATATTTCTTTAATCGTTCCGCTTTTTGGTATCTGTCTGTTTGTTTTGATGTCTCTCTTTTTTTATGGGGATTTCTCTTTTAGATAGTGATTAAGTTCTCCTTTGGGCAATCCCTAGGCTGCTGTATGTTTTTGTATTTGAACATATCCTTCTGTTTTTCATAATTGGTCTGACTGTTTTTTCTCAGTCTTCTGCTTATTGTATTGTTTTGTTGTTTAAAGCCTGAATGAATAAATAAATACAAAGAGCAAGTTTGCCTTTGGCCAATTTGCAATTTAAAGGTAGTGTCATAGATTGGTTTTTGTCAGCAGAATGCTGATTTATCGGAAAAATTATAAAGGAAGGTACAATCAAAGTCACATGTGAAAGTTTCAGCTGGTTAGTGTCTTCTCGCCAAGAAAACAGCAAAAACTGTCAAGGTATTTTCAGGGCTCAAAATTCACGGCGGCCACGCGGCCATTGCCGTCGATGCTCCTCTGTCTGGCCGACAAGCCCCTGGAAAAATTCACCTCCTCACGGCCAACACTGCCGTGCCTTTTTCTTCCGTTGGCCGCCGTGCCCTTTTTAATAATTTACTTTATACATGGTACTCCATGCTTTTTATAATGGCAATTTTCTTCTCTCCAATCCCGAAGCGTGGCGTACCGACCATTCACCACGTCCGCAACCACACAGGAACACGGAACCATTCGTGATGCACGTTGTACACATACGTATACAACCTACACAGCATGTCATGTACAACCTGTACAGTGTACAATACACTAATGCACATACCCGACGAGCCGGCCTCCTGCGCAGGCGCATATCTGCAAGGCTGGCTTTCGTTGGTAGCAGCAACGGTGTGCACTTAGCGCTGGTTCGCGTCAGCTAGTGCCAAATGAATTGTACACGGACGGTCCATAGCTCGCAAAATGAGCATGTGCGATGCTGTTGTAAACGTCTATTATAGTTCGTTCATGTGTGAATAAACTTTCCTGAGCGTCGGCCACGCACTGGACAATTGTTATCTTATTGTTAATTTGCTTTTAAAAGGGAGAACTTTTTACAAAACCAGGTAGTTTCCATCATCCATTTCATTTTGTTATAATGTACATGTATGTAATACGTCTATTTTTAATGCTGACTTGAAAGAATGTGTTTTATTTTACTTAAATCTAGTATTAATAAGTAGGCCCTATTTAATTTATAGGTCCTACTTAATATATGTAGTAATACTAGATTTAAGTAAAATAAAACGCATTCTTTCAAGTCAGCATTAAAAATCGTGGCCTGCCCTAAAAATGACGAGATTTAAGGCCTGTATTTTCACAAGAACGTCGAATCCATCCACGTTTAGTGAGGTGACAGCAGACACCAACTGCATCTCTGGCCACAGCATTGGCAAACGGACACCAATAAATTAATAATTGGCGTTTAGGAGGCACTTTTAAACAATGTCTCAAAGCACCTTAGACTATTTCTCTGCCTGTTCATTGTGCCTTAACCATTCCTGAAACCATCTCAAGTGTGTAGCACCAGCAGCCAAATCGGCGCACAGGTTGCTCATCATTTACATCGACAATCTCTACCCTCACATGTACCCATTTATCCAGGGTGATGAGCTAAGCCTTGCCCAAGAACATAAGTATAACAATATTGATAACTTCTTGACCTTTGACCTCGTGTACAACATACCTCTCCCAGACTAACACCAGTAACAGATGCATTGAAGGTACTACTAAAGCTAGAAGCTAAGGTGAGATTTGAAGTACAACGACCACCTTCCCCTGGGTCCGATGGGTCACGTGACATCCACATACAGTACAGTACAGCATCACCTTCCAGCTGAACACACTTGATTTGGAATATAATACCTGGACGAGAATAAAGAAAGCATTACCAAAAAAAAAAAAAACAACAACAACAAAACATCATCCTGGCTCAAAAGCTTGTTTGAAAAGTAATTTGGGGTAATTTGACTTCCTTTAATGATTACAAACTAGACACAGGGCCAAATTTCATATAACTGCAGAGCACAAAAAGCAGCTACAGTAAGTACTGTACAACAAAAATATGCATGCCAGAATAAGGTTACCAGCCAACATACCATGTCACATGTGCCATCTATGACTGGTATCCTGCTAATTTTTGCTTCGCAGAAAATTTCTAAGCAACAATTTATTATTGAGCATTTCTATGAAATTGGGCCCTGTATGTAACGCATAGAAATAAAGCTGTGAAAGCTCACTACGCAATGCCTATTTTGTCCTCTGCAAACAAACAAACAACAAGCACATGTATATGTACATATGTAGTATGCTTTCTGATACAAGTTATTATTATTTTTGTATTTCTGGTAATTAAACCAAGAACGCCTCAATTATCACAGTAGCTTGCAAGCCTGAAGAAACCTGTAAACAAGGGTGCTTGCTATGTAAACCAGAAACACTGGGGTTCACCCCTACTCTTCCACGGTAAGTGCAGCGCTGAATAAGTGTTCATAGAGCTGCTTACCGCCAAAGTCTGGTTCTGGTGATATACTGCATAATCTCCACATATCGGATGTACAATGCAGGTGACTGAGCAGAAATGTAATTAAATAAAATGGGCCCCCCTGATAACGTTTAGCATGTCCATTGCTTGAAGTTTTCCCTTAAAAATAGCTACATGTACTGTTGGGGCTTGACGAATATCTTGTGGTAGTTTGTTCCATTCTGCAAATGATCTTGGGAGGAAAGAGAATTTGTAACAGTCTTTTTGTGCTGGGGGCTTGAGATCACCATTCTCCACTTACCGAGCAAGCGCGAATATCTGCGCCAGCTGTGTAAGTGTAGGATGCCTAGTTACGTGGACTACGCAAGTGCACAAGCAAAATTCCATGATAACCTGTGAAATACGCTTGACTGTACAATGTAAGTGCGGAATTCTCTGTTTCTGTAAGCGCCGATTGGGCTCAGGTCATCACAATGTCAGGTTTTTCTGGTCAAGGGTTTTCTGGTTAAACCAACCTCTAGTTTCTTTCTTGTTTTTTTATGAAGTAATTTTATTTTTTACTATTTTTTTTATGTGCTATTGTGTAAATCGGTTTGTGTAAATCTATGGCTTCTGATTGGCACCCCCCGAACAAAGATATTGACAAAATAGAGAGACTGCCAACATAGGGCTAGATACCTCAGTTTGGTAGAGCGCCAACTCATTCAATATCATTTAAAATTTACCCAGTCAGTTTCCCATGTGGTTTATTATTTGATATTTGAATTGAATTGAATTAATTATTCCCAAACTAACTTTTACCTAGGTACGAGCCGTCCCTGTGCTTGCATTGCCCCATAAAGCTACCCTCTGAAGTGTTAACACCCGTTTTAGACAGGCGCTCTAAATTCGCACCGAACCAAATAGATTAGGAGCGACTCTAGGTCGACCCAATTAAATTTGGGTTTCAAACAGGCAAACTTAACAAAACATTTACATTAGGTTCGGCACATGACAAGATCGACGTCTGAAACCAAGGCGCTCCAGAGTCGTTCCGAACAACAGCAACAGTCGATCTTTCGACTTCTAGCGTGCCAGTCGCTCCTAACTGTTTGAGATGTTGAACTTTTCATGTACTTAATTCAATAATTTGGTTTGGTGTGACTCTAGAGCGCCTGTCTGAACCGGGTGTAACTTACCTAGGTACGAGCCGTCCCTGTGCTTGCATTGCCCCATAAAGCTACCCTCTGGTATAGGAGGTAAGGACATCGCAGACACCTGTCTCATCACCTTACTAGCAGGTGTAGACGTTGCCAAGCTCAAAAACTCTCCTTCAATCCCATCTTCCTGAGCCTTCAGCGCATCTCCCAATACATTACTATTGTTAATATTAACATTGTTATTGACGGCTTTCACGGTGTCCTCTTCACTGAAAGCCCAGGCTTCTCTTGGAGCACTTGGAGGCGTGGAATCCAATTTGCTTCCAGTCCATTTCTCTGAGCGGATCTCTGAATGACCCTCTTCAAAGCTAACGCTTTTCTCTAGGAATTTCATAGCAGGCTTAGGTTGGGTTGAAGGCCCTGTTGACCCCGAGCTGACCCTACGTGCTGTTATGACATCCTCATCATCACTATGGAGTGAGTTATCATCTGGTAGCTGTAACGGACTCACAGGCTCAGAGTCTGACACCGAGTCTACGCTTCTCTTGGCTAAACTCTTTAAAGAAGGAACACACGGTGACCTCGACGACACACCCTTCTCAGTAGTTGATTCATGTTTAGATTCATTAGTTGATGAGTTATCATCAATGATTTGTCTGTCATTCTCATCAGCTGGTGTTGGTAACTCTCCGGATGATGTTGGACCTTCAGAAGCTACTCCCGATTCACCACCTTCATCTTCGGTATCCTTCTCCTTCTCCCAGTCCATCACTCGATGCTTCTCACCAAGACGTACATGCTCCTGTAGCTTCTGGGCTGTCAGATTGTAACCTTTCTGTGTCGTCAAGTCTGAACTGGAATTCCTCTTACGTAGGACGTCCTCCCCTGAGGGGCCTTCTCCTGGGAGGATCTCTTCACTCACGCTACCTCTCTCTGAAGACTCAAACCCTAAGGAAGATATATCACTCAGACCATCTGGAGTACCACTACAGTTCACTTCCATACTAGCATGACTGCTTCCAGGGGGTGACACTCCAAGGAATCTACGTGGACTAAGACATAAGGATTTATTCAGACCATTAATCTATAGAGTGTTATTTAACAAATCTATTAACACCAATAATTAACACCAACTGAGATATCCAGCCCTAATTTTGGTGGTCCCCCTCTTTTGCAAATATCTTAGTTCAGTTGAAAGAGCTCAGTTGTTAGAGGGCCTGCATGTTAATCCGGAGGTTGCAGGTTCAAATCCTTCTCTAGTCAATTTAAATTGTTCCAACCCAAAATTGAATTTAAATCTTTACCCAGTCAGTTTCCCTTGTGGTTTATTACTTGATATTTGAAGTAAATTGCATCCCTAAGGTGACCCCTGTCCTGCTGCTTCCCAGCTTGTATTGAAAACTTGGGTGAGATCCCTGGCTACACAGCAGTAACAGATTAGATGACTTCTGACTGGCAACCCCAAAGAAATATATTGACGCAATAGAGAGACCACTAACATTAGGGCTAGTTAGTAGAGCCCCGGCACGTTAATCTGGAGGTTGCAGGATTAGTAAATATTTCTTTGTTCAGGCCAAAATTGAATTAACAATTTCTTTAAGAGAGATCTCACCTTTCAATACCATCTTCAGATTTACAATCATCAACGAATGACGGCGCAGACTCCAGCAGCTCATTGGTGCTAGCACTAAAGGTTCGTTGACTACCACGATTAGCTTTATCAACAGTCTCAAATATTCTCTCCGCCTCGTTCAGAAGATCAGCCGTTGATGGCCTAGATTTAAAAAATTATGATACAATTTTTTATCAATCTTCAAAAAAAAAATCTGAAATACTTATATAAGAAAAACTTGGGCTGTGACGTTGCAAATAGAAAGGTCTATAATGGAAGCTTATCTGATATATCTGCTGCCACCTAGTGTCTAAAAGTCTTCATTGAACAGAACAAACAAACCAACAAAGCTTTGCACATATTCAAGCATGTTGGGAACCCGTTTGGTCCCACGTTCATTGCTTTAAAGCATCAAGGCAACAAACCCACGCACTATACATGTAACACACTAATTCAAGAATTTAAACTACAACAATGGATGTTTTAAACTAAATTTGTTTGACTAGGAACACAGCGGGTTATGTGCGAAAGTATGTCTAAAGTTAACTTGAAATATGACATACAATAACCAAGTAGAGCAGTATGAATTAACTAACCACTTTAGGTCGATATTCTGAAAAATCTTGTAAGAAACACAAAATCCCAACTCAATCAATAACATTAACCCTCCTACTGTTCGCAACATTTTCAAGTGAGTTGACCAACCATTTGAAACCATTCAACTGCCAAAGTTGTGTATGGTGGCACAACTGTGCACAGAACTAACTGTGTACTGTGTACATGCATTCCCTCATGGTATCATATTGCAAGGCTGGCATAGCTTATCTATCATTCAAAACCACAGTGAATGGTATTGAATGGTCAGACAGCAAGAGGGTTAATAATAATAATATTTAATAAAACACTTAATAAAGATCCCAATGCCTGAAGGGCTCTGACCGCTTTACATAGAAAAGAACCCCCCCCCCCTCCCCCCCAAAAAAAATACCACAATTAACACGCACAATTTCCATCAGAAATCTAAAAAAGAGGAAACTTTCACAACAAGACATCAATCACACAGTTTAAAAAGAGTAACAGATTGGAGTAAAAAGACAACAAATTTTGTACACCTGTAAATTTGTTGATTATTATCCAGGTGTTCGAAAAGGTGCATTTTGAGGAGAAACTTAAATTCTGTTTAAGTGACTTATTAAAAAGATAAGAAAATTTTGTACCTATCTAAGACAAGATCTGGAAGAACCAAGCCTCTGATGTCAGCTTTACCCTCAGAGGATGCTTTCCCAGGATCAGAGACGCCTGATGATAAGGAACTGGACTGTTTAGGAAGGTTGTCTGTCTTTACTTGTTGCTGGTCAGCAAGTCGTGCAGCAATGGGATTGTATGCAGAGGAAGTAAAGGCACTGGGATCTGCAATAATAATATATAGCATACATGTATGTACAAATAGAAAAAAATTGCAATGGGATTCAAACCATAGACAGATATATTCAAACAACAGTTCTAGAGGGAGATGACTCCCAAATCGACTTACATTACATTTGCATAAAGATTTTTCGACAGAGGGATGTAAATCTAGCATTACTATTAAGTCAACAGATTATGTAAGGAGTGATCTTTTAGGACGTGGACAAGAAAGTGGTGAGATAAAGGGAGTTCCCTTTAACAAACTTGCTCCATCTTGTCTTACCCTCACCCTGTACCCCCCAACCCCAACCAATCTCTTTCTTGGTTAACTAACCTAATGACACTTGACCCATGACATTATCTTGTCTTACCCTTCTCCTGTACCCCCCCCCCCCCCCCACCAATCTCTTTCTTGGTTAACTCACCTAATGACACTTGACGCAAGATGTTATCTTGTCTTACCCTTCTCCTGTACCCCCCCCCTACCAATCTCTTTCTTGGTTAACTCACCTAATGACACTTGACCCATGACATTATCTTGTCTTACCCTTCTCCTGTAAACCCCCCCCCCCCCCCCCACCAATCTCTTTCTTGGTTAACTCACCTAATGACACTTGACGCAAGATGTTATCTTGTCTTACCCTTCTCCTGTACCCCCCCCCCCCTACCAATCTCTTTCTTGGTTAACTCACCTAATGACACCTGACGCAAGATGTTATCTTGTCTTACCCTCACCCTGTACCCCCCCCCCCCCCCCTACCAATCTCTTTCTTGGTTAGCTCACCTAACGACACCTGACGCATGACATTATCTTGTCTAGATTGCCAGCTTTCAGGTCTCATCAACGGTTCAGATGACGGTCTACTTGGGTAGGGTATAAATTCATCGTCTTCATCATCAAATGGTGGGAGTGGCATTGATCCATCATCAATCAAATCTAAATGCTCGTAGAACTCTGGCACTAGGAATGTTATATGCTGTGTGGAACAAAATAAACAACAGAAATTCAAGAAGTGCAGACAACTTATTGAAATAAAAACTGCCAGATACTTTGCATGTTTAATGAGTATGACTAGTCGTTAATCAGAAAACCAGTCTTACTTGTCAATTATTTAATGGATAGATTAGTTACATTCTTTTCCTTGATATCAATTTCAACTAATTTGTGACACTTTTAAAAGATTTGGTTCACTGCTTTTAATCAAAATAATCAACTAATGTCATTTCCATGATTCAATCAGACGAAATATTGCATGGTAAGGTATTAATATATATTTTGTTTGCGGTAACTCCATGTGGATATCTACCATTGTCTACTTGTCTGCTGTTTAAATTATGTTCTTTTGCAAGACAAGTTCTCAAAAAAACATATGGTGTTACCGCAAACCAAATATACAGAAATATTGATGATTAAAATTTACAGGAAAATATGACAAGCAATCATATAATGTGATTGATCTACAATAATGTGATTGATCTACAATGTAAGACCTAAAATCAGTAATGATACAAATTATTAACATTAATGTGAGGTATTAGAAATACATTTGTCTTTTACAAAGCACATTAACTGAGTAAAGAATAGCGAACAAAGAAAAACAAAATTTAAATTTCATTTGAAATCAAGCTTACAACTCATGTTTTTAGAAGCTTGGTGTGTTACAAATATATCAGTCATGAAAAAGCTGTATCATCAGAATTACTACTTGGTTGAACAAGGACAAAATGACTAAAGCGTGACTTGAACCCGAGACCACTGGATTAACGTGCAGGTGCTCTACCAACTGAGTTATCTAGCCCTAATGTTGGTGGTCTCACTAATTTTGTCAATATCTTTGTTCGGGGGTGCCAGTCAGAAGCCATACAACCTGTACCAGAAGCCATTCAACCTGTACCAGAAGCCATTCAACCTGTACCAGAAGCCATTCAACCTGTACCAGAAGCCATTCAACCTGTACCAGAAGCCATTCAACCTGTACCAGAAGCCATTCAACCTGTACCAGAAGCCATTCAACCTGTACCAGAAGCCATTCAAACTGCCGTATAGCCAGGGATTGCACCCAAGTTTATGAAACAACCTGGGAAGCGGCAGTAGAGGGATCACCTTCAAGGAGCACATTGCCTTTAGCTTGGGCACTTTAGGCTCTAAGGAGCATTTGTTATGAAATGAAAATGGTTGGAAAGATGTATTAAAAGTAGAATGTAAAAGAGTTCGAGTTATCCAACACATACATGTAGGGTATGTATGGGCTCTTGACTTGAGGGCGCTGTTGTGGTGTGGTAAAAAAAGAATCTAGTGAAAGCTAAAACTGGGGCAAATATGCAATTGTAGGTTTAACAGGTAAGGGAGTCCCTGAAGTGGACTGTAATGATTCGCGCAGATATCCCTCAAAATTGTGTGGTTTTCCTTTTACTTTGTGAACTAACACAGTAAAAAACTACGTTCTTCTGCGCCCCGACTGTTGTGATGCACCCTAACTAAAAGTCATAGCCCAAAACATGCTAAGCACCATTTCCTGCTAAACAGCGTTAAAGCAATGATTCTGAGAGTAAACCTCTGTACATGTACATGTACATGTACATGTACATGTACATGTACATGTACATGTACATGTACATGTACATGTACCTTGGGGATGGAACCTCAAGTAGTCTAGTTTAGCAATCCCGAACACACCCTAAACATCTTATAAACTTGAGCATATTCTTACCTGGCCAACCAGTTCTTGGTGTGAGTACCCAGACATCATGAGAGAGAAGTTATTGTTTACGCTGTGTATTGTACCATCTTGATTGAAGGAGACCATACCACTGATATTGGTAAAGACCCACATGCTAGCCTGGTAGACCACACCTGCTGATTGGTATTGATCTGAAAGTAAAACAAGAGTCAAGAATGATTTAAACCTTTAGAGACCAACGCAGCTGCATGCGGCTTGTACCAAAATGCCCGTGGTGGCCACAAGCCACTTTTTACTGAACTGCCCATAGTGGCCACAAGCCGCTTGTACCAAAATGTCTGTAGTGGCCACATGCGGCTTTTATTGAAATACTGATAGTGGTCACAAACGGCTTGTACTGAATGAAATGCCCATAGTGGCCACAAGCGGCTTGTACCAAAATGCCCGTAGTGGCCACATGCGACTTTTACTGAAATGCCCATAATGGCTGCAAGCACCTTGAACCAAAATGCCCACAGTGGCCACTTGCGGCTTGTACTGAAATGCCCATAGTGGCTGCAAGATTTGACCTACTTCCACTCAAACAAGACAGTCAAAGAAAAGGTAATGTCAAAATTTGAATTTTTCCAATGCTTCCCACGTTAACAAATTAACATATACAATGAAAACAAAATTGTTTTCTTAACATGTTCCTGAAAATGTCTGAGAATATGATGATTTTATGCATAAATGAATGGTCTTTACTGTGAAGAGTTTTAAACTACCTACATGTATTAGTTGTCAGGTTTGTTATCACATGAATCTAATCTATAAACCTCATGTGCAAGACCTAAGTCTCCAACAACAAACTTGAATCACTGTCTCCCCCCTCCTCTTTATAGATCGGTAGAGAGCCCCACTCCCTCAGCATGCTCAGAGGGATCACATCTCCCATTCTCCCCTTACCTGGGTCTTCTTGTAACCTGTTACTATCACTCAGTCCTTCCTCTTCAGGAATGGATGGAGAGGTCTGGTTTTTAATGAGCAGACTGATTGGGAAACTGATGCCATCTTTAGTACGTCCTGTTATTCGCTGTTTCTTCACCTCCTAAAACAAACACAGAGATGCACTCAGTGATTCCAAGACAGAAGGGGCATGTGAGAATAAAGAAAACTCCTGTGGTACCTTTTTTTGTACAAACCAAGGGACTTGAAATGCTTGTAAAGCTTTTAATTTGAGTAATAATAATAATAGTGGCTTCTTATATAGCACTCATATCCGTCACTCAGTGATGCTCAAGGCGCTTCAACAGTCGGTATTTTCCTGCAAGGTATGTGGAGTTACGTGTTGAAGTATGAGACCTATTCCTTTACATAAACCACCATGTAATGGTTTACAAGGTGCTGTGGCGCAATATGCAGCCAATCAAACCAGGAACACCGGGGCAAACCCCTTCTCTTTACGATAAGGGCACTGGGTTCTTTTACGTGCATTACACAACACATGGGACCAACAGCTTTACGTCCCATCCAAAGGACAAAGCATTAATGGTTAAGTTTCTTGATTATAAAGGACACAAGTGTCACGACCGGGACTCGAACCCACACTCTCTGAATAGACATGTACCTCCAGGTAAAGTTGGCTTACATGTACATGTAAACGGAGTGTAAACCTGAGCCCAATTCCATACAGTGCCATAGCTCTGCTTACTGCAAAAGTATGTGCTTTTCTAAGTCATCGCTCTCAGCTTACAGGTTTAGCACTTGATGTATGCGCTAGCTGAGTATTACCGTAATTTCCTGCGTATAAGACGCGTCTTATCTGACGTTTTAGACCACAAAATCATCACTGCACCTTGTATTCCGGTGCGCCTTGTATGATGTCGCTTGAGATCAAAATGACCGCGGCCGACGTGCAAATAATCTAGGCCCTATTTAATGTAGCTGCGGTCAGGTTAATAATGCGGTCGCCAACCATCAACTCACCACGCATAGTTGACGTAGTACATTATCAGTGCTCAACTCTCCAGACAATGTCGCCAGATTTTCATTCCGACAATGACGCGATGTATTGAGCCGCCTTTGTGGCCACGTGTCCCTATACATAACGACCGTGAATTCATTCCAACACTGCAGCAACGTGTTCATCACTTCTTTTGTGGCCGCGATTTCGTACCGAAAATACTGCATTCAGATTAATCAGAACGATTGCGGAAGCATTCACCCAACCTCTATTGTGTGAACGGTGATTCACGCATTCACCCAACCTGTATTGTGTGAAAGGTTCATATACATGTTTCGTTTATTTTAGCTCAAAAGTTAGACATAAAATAACTGTAGTGAAAACAAAACCAACGAGAGAAACGAAGTCTTTCAATAAGTGTCTGTTTCGTTTATTTTAGCTTAAAAGTAAGATATAAAATAACTGTGGAGAAAACAAAACAAACCAGAGAAACGACGTCTTTGAATAAATGTTTGTGGTATAAAATAAAGAAAAGGAACCCCTATAAATGTCACGTCCCCATCGGAATGGCAGGAGATTTTTCCCGTATGGTAGCGCCCTCTGTTGAACAAACTCCCTTCAGCCCTGTGGTAGCGCCCTCTGTTGGTCACCTGTAAACTCCCTTCAACCCCTTGTGACACACAGGAGAAAGAATCTCCTGAAAACGCTGCTGAACGGTAGGTTGGTTTCAGTTTAAAATGAACTTTAATACATGTCTCTAGCACATGTGATTTCTATTTATTCACATGTTGATTAGCGTGGTACTTTTAGGGTAACAAAATGACCCCTTTTTGGCGATGTACCGATACGGTCTGCTGTTTGCAGTCAAAGTGCATGTAAGATCATGCGCCTTGTGCGGCGGTGCGCCTTGTCTGTTGACCCTTGAATTTTTTGGGGTAATTTCACGGCCCTGCGCCTTGTACGCCCCGCGTCTTATACGCAAGAAGTTACGGTAAGCAATAAATGCTTAGTAATGTCAAATACACAACAGGGGTGAGAATTGTTGCTGACAAAAAGGTCTGAATCTAGGAATCAAATTTTAGGAGCTTTGCTGAAATGATGGCATTTCAATCTTTTAAGAACCCCCGCAGTTATAGATTTCAAGGAGATTTGGGGAACAGTATCCTCAGCACTACAGAAGTAGATCAAAGAGCAGGATCTCATCAAATCTTCACCTTGCAGACATCAAAAGTCTGAATTCAAATGTTAGGAGGTATGTTGAAGGGATAGACTTGGTTCCAAGTCTGTGCTCGTGGTTTTTAGTCTACCTGATAGCCAATACATAATTGCCTGAAATAGCGCCCTCTTGTGGATTAACCTCCGTCTTTAACCTACGATCACAGACTTGGGAACATTGTTTTTCGGTTTGTACACACCCTATGGCGAATTAGTCCAAAAGTGGACGGAACACTCTGATTGGTCAGTTTTTCGTCTAGTAGGGATCAGGTTATTTGTTATGTTTATTTTTCAATATTTTAAGAATACATCTAGTATTATTTTATGTATAAATTAGAAATTGCATACGTACAAAGCACTATAAAAATAAAAACAATGACTCAATCGATTTTACAGAAAATGCTGAAGTGATTATAACCTATTGGAATAGACGCAACCAACAGGAGTTTTGTGGCCTCCTGATTGGCCATCTCTCTGGCATAGTGTTGTTATGTAAATGTCAGTTGTGAATAAATGAATATCCCGTATACACAAGGGGGTCAAGTCTGAGATTGCGAGCTGAGACCGCGTGATAGCCATTCTGCGGGGGAAATTTTGTGTGGCTGATGCAGAGAAATAACCGCGATCTCAGACCTGAAATCAAGTCTATTGAAGGGATGGCATCTCAACCTTTTGGTAATCCCTAGGGCTTAGATTTCACAGAGCTTTTAGTAACAGTGTCCTCAGCACTAGAGAAGTACTGTAGGTCAAAGAGAGGATTCTTTTCTAATACATATGTACATGTATGTGGCAAAGATACAGCTGAATTTCTTTACTAGGCCAACAGTGAGTCTGAATTCAGAAAAAAGTCTAAAATTTCTCATGCCTGGCACAATATTTTCTTTCTAACCTGGGCCAAATTTCATAGCTAAGCACAACAACATGTCGCTTACCAGAATAAGGTTACCAGCCAAACTACCATGTCACATGTACAAGTTGTGACTGGTATCCTGCTCATTTCTGCTTAGCAGACAATGGTTAAGCAATATTTTCTGCTTAAGCAGCTTTATGAAAACAAAGTTCAGAGAGGAATGTTCATCACTGCTAAGTCTGATTTGTTTTTGTTACCAATGGTAAGCAAAGGTATGCAAGTGAGCCAAAACCCACATAGACTTTGCTTACTTGAAATTAACTCAATGAAAATGAGCTTAATATTACATAAAGACAAGTTGTAATAATGTTACCTTGGGAAGTTTTGCTCCAGGGGGAGGGAGTAGAATAGATGGAATCAACTGCTTGATTGGCATACCAATCACTTCTGTATTGGATGTGAAACCATGGAGATATGCAAATTGTTGATCGGATTCAACAATGCAGCCCTGTAACATGACAACAAAAACAATGCGATTAATACTGTATGATAAGTTTCTGGGTTCAAAATTAACACTCACCAGGTTACCAAATGCTTGTGAAAAAAGTGGCGGGCGAGTTAAAAACCCTTGCTTTACTAGTCTGCTGGGCGAGTCAAAATAAATGTTCCTTTTCAAACTAAATGAGAAGTAAAATCCCAAAGGGAGATTATTTTCAAAAAGTATTCTGATTGTAATTTACATGAAGTCAACTAAACCTGACTTTAAGATATTGCAGGGCTCGAATTTTGGGGTGAAAATCAACAAGCCAGGCTTGTAGCTCAAAAAGTTTACAGGACCAGAGTGTTTAACACAAGAAAACAATTGAAATGAGAAAAAATACTGACACAAATTGAACTGTTTTAATATTAACAAGCACTGAGAGAAAATTTATCTCATTTGTATTATGGGTAAAGAATTCCAATACTCAACAGAATTGGGTTTTTTTGTATGAGACTGAAAGTCAGCATTTGAACAAAAACACAAGACCGTTAGACTTGTCCAGTCATGAGTTTACTGGCCGGATGCTAAACACAAGACCGTTAGACATGTCTAGTCATGAGTTTACTGGCCGGATGCTAAACACAAGACCGTTAGACTTGTCCAGTCATGAGTTTACTGGCCGGATGCTAAACACAAGACCGTTAGACATGTCCAGTCATGAGTTTACTGGCCGGATGCTAAACACAAGACCGTTAGACTTGTCTAGTCATGAGTTTACTGGCCGGATGCTAAACACAAGACCGTTAGACATGTCCAGTCATGAGTTTACTGGCCGGATGCTAAACACAAGATCGTTAGACTTGTCCAGTCATGAGTTTACTGGCCGGATGCTAAACACAAGATCGTTAGACTTGTCCAGTCATGAGTTTACTGGCCGGATGCTAAACACAAGACCGTTAGACATGTCCAGTCATGAGTTTACTGGCCGGATGCTAAACACAAGACCGTTAGACATGTCCAGTCATGAGTTTACTGGCCGGATGCTAAACACAAGACCGTTAGACTTGTCTAGTCATGAGTTTACTGGCCGGATGCTAAACACAAGACCGTTAGACTTGTCCAGTCATGAGTTTACTGGCCGGATGCTAAACACAAGACCGTTAGACTTGTCCAGTCATGAGTTTACTGGCCGGATGCTAAACACAAGACCGTTAGACTTGTCCAGTCATGAGTTTACTGGCCGGATGCTAAACACAAGACCGTTAGACTTGTCTAGTCATGAGTTTACTGGCCGGATGCTAAACACAAGACCGTTAGACTTGTCCAGTCATGAGTTTACTGGCCGAATGCTAAACACAAGACCGTTAGACTTGTCCAGTCATGAGTTTACTGGCCGGATGCTAAACACAAGACCGTTAGACTTGTCCAGTCATGAGTTTACTGGCCGGATGCTAAACACAAGATCGTTAGACTTGTCCAGTCATGAGTTTACTGGCCGGATGCTAAACACAAGACCGTTAGACTTGTCCAGTCATGAGTTTACTGGCCGGATGCTAAACACAAGATCGTTAGACTTGTCCAGTCATGAGTTTACTGGCCGGATGCTAAACACAAGACCGTTAGACTTGTCCAGTCATGAGTTTACTGGCCGGATGCTAAACACAAGACCGTTAGACTTGTCCAGTCATGAGTTTACTGGCCGGATGCTAAACACAAGATCGTTAGACTTGTCCAGTCATGAGTTTACTGGCCGGATGCTAAACACAAGATCGTTAGACTTGTCCAGTCATGAGTTTACTGGCCGGATGCTAAACACAAGATCGTTAGACTTGTCCAGTCATGAGTTTACTGGCCGGATGCTAAACACAAGACCGTTAGACTTGTCCAGTCATGAGTTTACTGGCCGGATGCTAAACACAAGACCGTTAGACTTGTCCAGTCATGAGTTTACTGGCCGGATGCTAAACACAAGATCGTTAGACTTGTCTAGTCATGAGTTTACTGGCCGGATGCTAAACACAAGACCGTTAGACTTGTCTAGTCATGAGTTTACTGGCCGGATGCTAAACACAAGACCGTTAGACTTGTCTAGTCATGAGTTTACTGGCCGGATGCTAAACACAAGACCGTTAGACTTGTCCAGTCATGAGTTTACTGGCCGGATGCTAAACACAAGACCGTTAGACTTGTCTAGTCATGAGTTTACTGGCCGGATGCTAAACACAAGACCGTTAGACTTGTCCAGTCATGAGTTTACTGGCCGGATGCTAAACACAAGACCGTTAGACTTGTCTAGTCATGAGTTTACTGGCCGGATGCTAAACATACTAGCCTCAGGCTAGCCGTCTAGTGTCAATATTAGACATTTATCATTGTGCAGACATCTTGATTTTTCTTCAATGTAACCAAACAGAGGCTGGAAGGGCAAATAGTCTGGTTTCTTTTTATTCAATGAATATTAGCATCAATTACTGTTATATTGGATACAGGAAACATAACCAAGATGGTGGCAGCATTATAAAGATGGATTTGGAGCCATGTGGAGTTACTGCATCCACCAAGCGATATTACTGTAAGCTTGTTTTTTTTTTCCCAATCTCACAAGCACCCCGTCTTAATTAGTCCTATGCCAACCCAGACACCAGTGTCTAGACTGGCTGTCTGGGACTTGACAAATTTACAACCAAATTGACCACCTAGTCTGTCCCGACAACTTTAGTATAAAATGCCCTTAAGTCTCATCTTTAGTTTATTCTTCTCTGTTCTGCACTTCCAGACAGACCCTCCCAGTTAGCCTAGCGCAACATCTTGCACTGTGGCCCGATCCAGTATTCATCTTCTTTTTCTCTTTTGGATCTTCTTCTTTTACATGTATCTTCAAGCCAGTGCTCAATAAAATATCTTGCATCTATAGCCCAAAGAGAATCGTCTACCAAGTTTTTATATTTGCACGCTTTATCGGCCAGTTATAAGTGACACAGATTTTGTGTGTTACATTACTAACACATGAGTGTACATGCATACCTTGCTGTCGAATGATAACCTAGCCGTGCTTCTCTCTACTGGTTCCATGACAACTAAGCATCTTGGGTTATCATCTGAGGTTAGTTTCTTCATCCATAGAGAGATTGGTATGACTAGACCATTGGCATCTACTGCATCAAACTGTCAAGTATCAAAACGCAGACAAAATAAATACAAATACCTTGACAGTATCACGCAATAAGTTACTGCTGATTTCATTATTAATGGAAATCACAAACGCCGTACGAAATACATCGATTAAAGAGAGACTCCAAGGTCAAATTCAGTTTGTGATGGACTCATTTTCATAACCAATTACTGTTTCGGTCATTGGCTAGTAATTGAGCAATGGCCAATTCAACCGAAACAGTTATTGGTTACGACTGCCATAACTCATTCCTGGTAGGGATGTACTGACAAACAACGCTGATTGGCTGCCGATAGTGACTGTTTTTGCGCGCACGCTTGTTAAAAACGTTTGTGCGCTTGTAAGGCACATATGTAGGATGCTAAGCATGCGCATGTCAAAATATAAGTTATTTGGCGCCATCTCATTTAAAATGAATCATGTTTTACCTAGTCGACTAAAACCGCTTACATTTAAACATGCTGCAAGTTTAAGGAAGAGTGAGAGGGGACCAGTTGCTCTATGATTCCATGCCTCTATTGCGGGTTACCATGCTTAAACTTGTCAGCAGAGGGGATCGGCCACAGGCTTAAAACAATTATGCCATTTATTTGCGCATTTAAACTAACCAGTTCCAGGGGTTATGAGCAAGCAAGGCACACTATTAAAAATGGTATTCTTGAAATATTGTAAGAAAAAATCTTATTTCCAGAAAAAATTTCTTGTGTCACTCCAAAAAAAATATTAATAAAAAAATGTTCTAGGGAGTGACACCATAAGTTTTTCTCAAAGTAAATATGTTTTCCTTATTTTTAGAATACCCTTTTTAGCAGTGCATGCTGAGACAATGCGCGAGATCGATCACTCCTGGGATTGAGGTTGTAGACTAATAAGGATACTCACCACTTTACCCGACACCATGACAACTTCACCATTATCTTCAAGATGTTGCTCACATAACGCTTCAGGTTGCTTACGATCATTCACTGATAATAAACTTGACATCTTCATTCCAACTAGTTCCTTAGTGCTATAACAGAATAACTCACACGCCATCTCATTAGTAACCAAAATCTGTCAAGAAAAACATACAAATAATGAAATTATTGCAGTGTTTGTATAATGTGTTATTTAATAGGTTGATAGTGAGCCTAACTATTTCAACAAAATAGTTTAATTATTCGCTTCTGGTGCCATTCCGGGAAAGCTCCATTAAAGAAAGAATTAAGCTTGAATGAAACATCCTTTTCGTTTGACAGCTCACACCTGTTATCACCAAGTAATTCCTTTTCCAAACAGTAGACTTGATTGGATCATGCACAAACCAGAAGGGCTGCTGAATGCACAGGTAGATTAACTGCTCACCCATTAAGTTTAATCCCAAGTAATTCAATGTAAACACACCCACTCTGTGAAAAGGATGTTTACTTTCTGAGTTTTTGTGGCCAAACTCTTTAATGGAGCTTTCCTGTAATGCTTTTTTAAATTTTTGTATAATGAATTCTTTGAAATTCCAATTGTTAAGTAGTTAATCTATAGACGATGTGACCTCTGACGTCATTTGAAAATCATAACATGATGCGCGCGCATGTCGCCGGGCAAAACCTTTGTGTACTTGACAGCCAGCTAGAAAGTACACGCAATATTACCATGACTACGCGTCTTTTTGCCCGGCGGAACATGACTTGGACAACAGACTTGTCAACAGAGGGCGGTTTGAATGTAAACAGAGGTCTATTTTATAAATTTTTTCTTGAAAGGTATTATACCATGTATACATGTACAGGGTTGGTTAAAATAAAAACATCATTGTTCAATTTTAGTCTGAAAGCTTTACTGATTGTGAAGTTCATATTACAATGTACAACTTCTTCGTCTGAAATGAAGCCTTATTCAAGAAAACTGTACCTGAAAACCTAGATAAACGCAACAGCAGATTTTGGTTCTCACATTACAACAACAATTAAGGATTATGTGTTAACTTGCTGAAAATTTAGCATTTATTTTCACGATTTTCTCCTGACTCACACAACAGAATGAGCCCAAATTTCCACAGGTTTGTTATTTCATGTATGGTTGATCACACAAACCATGATATTTGACAGATAAAATATCGAGTGAATAAATAAACCGGTTTTGTGATTTTTATATTTTTCATATTTGGGATTTGAGGCATTGCATGGTGAGGTATCAATGTATATTTGGTTTGCAGTAATAACACCATGCAACTTGCTACATGTAGGTAGATTTTGTTCTTTGAGAACTTGTCTTGCTATTTATTCTACTGTAGATTATTCGGAATGCTCCGTACTTTTGACCGCGTGAGGGCGCTCTCAAAAATATTTCTATCACTTCCGGGGGTATATCGTCTGCTCAGCTCTGTGTACAGTTTTAACATCGGCGTTCTGTCATCACTTTCACTGTGTGCGGTATAGTTTTTAGTTGCTTCTTAGTTTTTAGTTATTTGCGGAGAACATTTGGTAGACCTTGCTGTGAATGTGATTGTGTCTGGATTGGTGTGTGACCGGTTGTAAATTTTAAACTTTCCTGCTGGGATCAGGACGGCAGCCTGACCGCGGTGGAGAGTCTTGCCACTTTCCGTCTATAAAATTACGAGACAAAAAGACATCCCAGGTGCACAACTTAACGACCTCACTGCAGCATTAGTTATTCTGGGATGTCTTGTCACACGCCAATTCAGACACAATCACATTCACGCTAGCAACTGCATGGCCTACATTACAAACTGTTCTCCACAAACAAACATGACAAAGAGTAAAGACTGCTTCAAATACTTCCCCCAGACAGTGAAAGACTGGAACACATTGCAACCAGACATCATATCCATTACGGACAATAAGACCTTTAAAGGAGCCGTTATAACCCACCTTAGAAGCACAGTAAAAGTGATGCCAGAACGCCAGCCGATGTTAAAACTGTACACAGAGCTGAGCAGACGTTAGTCGCATTATACCCCCGGAAGTGATAGAAATATTGTTGAGAGTGCCCTCACGCGGTCAAAAATACGGCGCATTCGGGAGACTTCTCAGTTCTGAAAAGAACTGTCCTGTTTATTAACTACTACCTGGGCGGGAGGTAGGAAATCGACCAGGACTACTACTTTCGCTTAGTGGATCGAGGGGACCTCTCATTATTAACTTCACTGCCGAGGAGCGAGTTCTCAATTGGTCTCAACCTACATACAGTAGCAAGTATACACATGGTGTTACCACAAACCAAGTATACATAATTCATATTGCTACATGTATGATTTTATATAAACTGCCTGGCCTGGCCAGGTACATGTATGTAGTGCAAATAAGATTGCATTTCAACAAACATGAACATGTAAAGTGTATTCAACTTCAAAAAGTGCAATCATCTCTATACATCATGCCATGCTCGATTACATCCACTTCTTTCACTCCAGTCTTCTAATGAACAGACTGTGCAAGTCGTGTGTGTATTGAGCTTCTGGACCAAGTTGGTTCAAACCATTGATATTGAGTTTTACATTGCTTGATCATCCCCTACTACTATTTCTGTGTATGCATGCTGTTGATATATCATGTTTATTTATCTGCATTCTTGTACCAGTCTTTGTATTTGCTGGTTGTTAATAATCTGTTTTTCATATTGTTAAAGATTTCACGATTCGCCCCTTGGCCGCGCTGGAATGTTTCTTAATATAACCGATTCAAATCAAAAATTATTATGTTTCTACAAACACTTTAGTTTAACATAGTTTGAGGGTATAAAATTATCAAATTATCAATATTAAAAATGCTTTGAATATTTTCCTTTAAAAAATTGTGCATGAAAATATAGCTTTTGTATGATACATGTACATTGTACATGCGACACTTGCACAGGCTAAAAGACTAAACTAAAAGACAACAATTCCAATTGTACACAATTTGTATTCTCACTGAATGTGTAGAAGCTATCAAGAGATGAGGGTCTGAGTGGACTGCTACTAGGGAATCTCAAGACAAGCATTTCAAAGCCTCATAGACAAACAAGGTTGGGTTGAACAAAGACAAATTCAACTGCAAACTATTTAAAACTCACCCAGATCCATTTCCCTTGTGGGTTATTACTTGTTATTGGACATGTCAAATTGTAAGTATCAAGAAGCATTTCAACAAATTAACACTCATCTTTTGGATGGTGAATTTAAACTTAAGTGGTGCAATTCCTTTAAAAGCTTGTTTATTTGCTTCTTACATGTCTTATTTTTAGAAAAATTCAACGACTCACTTATAAGTGTGAGCGATAGAGTGAGTGCACCTCATAGGTTGCCCCTCTGCATTCTCTCTACATTTCTCATGATATTTGGAGTTATATTACATAATTTCTAAACTAAGTTCTTCCTTTGATGAGCTGGATCCTGCAGGACAAAATTTGGTGTGCTTCTATTTGAACTATCACTGGAAATTCTTGATGATCTGTTTTGCCTGACATCGCACATTATAGTTGCAGGAGTTGCCATGTTCCACATATATACACTACATGCTGTGCATTGACAGCAGCTCTTGGACATCACAATGGTCTGGCCCAGGTACCTGCTATTCTTTGTCATCTCAACTCTGCTTTTGTGTTTGAGCATGCAGAATGAAGGTTTGAGCATGCAGGTAGTATTAAACTATATAAAAAATTGCACATATTAAAATATACAAAAAACACATTAAATTATATAAACTAATGAAAATATTAAAATATAAAATAAAAAATAAAATATAAAATATACAAATAAATAACGAAAATAAATAAGTAAAGAAAATGTATAAGTAAAGAAAAAAATGATTAATTAAAGAATAAATAAATAAAATAAATAAAAAAGAATAAATAAATAGTGAATTAAATAAGTAAAAAATAAAAAAGATAGACAAAAACAAAACAAAAAGTACAATAAGTTAATAAGATAAATAAATAAATAAATAAACAAATTTACAAAACAAAAAAGATTTAAATTAAAATTTAAAAAGGGCGCAAGAATAAAACAGAATATATACATGTAACAATAGGAATGGTGAGTCTGCTGGGGTTGCATGTAAGCTCAAGGTGCACAAGTATGTGGGAGTCTGCATAACCTACTGTGCAAACTCTTCAGCAACTTTTCAGTTGGCACTGTTGGTTTGTGGTGACATAAGCCCAAACCCAGGTCCTGGTACTGCAGCCCACAAGGAACATAACACAGGTGTATACATGTCCATACATAGAAGGGTACTGCAAGCATCCCCCAACACATACAACAGCTCATGAGTCAAAATCAAGATTACTGTCATAGAATTGATCGTGATGTATGGAACAGAATTCATGAGCTTGGAATTGCTTGCAAACGAAAAACTCATCGTGGTTCAAAGGGAAGAGGTCGGCATGCCCCTCAAGCTAAGTTCTGGCAGTAACCAATACCAATTGTTCAACCACAGAAACGACGCATCAAACCTAAACAAACTGTGTCGTACAACAATCTTGTACCTGTTTCAATAAAAAATGACAACAGACATTGTACTTTTCGACGGAACTATCCACGTCTGTGTCTGTGTCATTGGAATGCAAGTTCTATGAACAACAAAATACATGTAACTGCAGTGACTGATCTTATCATCAATAAAAAACATTGATATTCTCGTTGTGACTGAAACATGGCTGAAAGGTGACCTTCGTGACGACCACATCATTGCAGATCTCCACCACACTCTGCCGAATTACAAAGTTTGCCATTCACCTCGTCATAGTCGTGGAGGAGGAATTTGTGTCATTTATCGTGATTTATTGCAACTATCTCAAAATTCAGCAACAGAATTCAGATCTTTTGAAATGATGGATGTTACATTGCAAGTTTCAGCATCAGATATCCTTAGGATTTTTGCAGTGTACCGTCCCCCACCATCATCAAAGAATAAACTTACCTCAGAAATGTTTCTTAGGGAATTTTCCAGTTTACTGGAATCTGTCAACGGTTGGGGGTCATCTAATCATGGCCGGTGACTTCAATGTTCAAGTCGACAGTGGCAACAATATTGAAGCTACACATGTAAGACATTCCTAGACATGCTGGACTCTGCTGGCTTGAAGCAACGTATTACAGAGTCCACACACAGAGCGGGTCACACTCTTGATCTGCTTATCTCATTGAAGCTCAATAACATCATCTGTGACACTTCAATTGCGACAGATCAACCTTCGGACCACCATGCTGTTCTTTGCGCACTGGACTTCGCCAAACCTGAACCTTCCAGAAAACGTGTCAAATGTCGCAAGTTGCGTGACATCGACTTGGACAAATTTCGTAATGATATATCCAATTCCTGACTTGCTAAACCTACCGACAGAAATCCCTCAAACTTAGCTGACCAATGCAACTCCATTCTCCATGATTTTCTCAACACACAGGGCTCGAATTTTACACTGGACCACAGGCCCGAGGCCAGTAATTTTAGTGTTGGGCCAGTAAACTTATGACCTAACAAGTCCGATGGTCTTGTGTTTTTCAATTGAATAACAGAAACAAACTAGAGCTTAAGTGTTTGTCAACAAACACAGAGCTGTTCCTGTAATTTTCAAAGAGTTTAAAACTGAAAAGAAATTGAAAATGGGGTGTGTATAGTTCTTGAGATATGGTCCCACTTCCGGTTGACCCGGAAGTAAAGGTCAACATGGGGTCACGGTTACCCAAGGTTGATATACAATGGCCAAGGAGTCTATAACTGAAAAAAGATTGGAAATAGGTTGTGTAATTCTTGAGATATGGTCCCACTTCCGGTTGACCCGGAAGTAAAGGTCAACATGGGGTCACGGTCACCTAAGGCTAATCTCCAATGCCCAAGGATTATATAGCTGAAACAAGTTTGAAAATCGGTTGTGTAGTTCTTGAGATATGGTCCCACTTCCGGTTGACTCATAGGTAAAGGTCAACATATGGGGTCACGGTATTCTAAGGCTAATATCCAATGCCAAGGATTATATAACTGAAACAAGTTTTAAAATCGGTTGTATAGTTCTTGAGATATGGTCCCACTTCCGGTTGACCCATAGGTAAAGGTCAACATGGGGTCACGGTTAACCAAGGCTAATCTCCAATGCCCAAGGAGTCTATAACTAAAAAAAGTTTGAAAATCGGTTGTGTAGTTCTTGAGATAGGTCCCACTTCCGGTTGACCCGGAAGTAAAGGTCACCATGGGGTCACGTTTACCTAAGGCTAATCTCCAATGCCCAAGGATTATATAGCTGAAACAAGTTTGAAAATCGGTTGTGTAGTTCTTTGGTCCCACTTCCGGTTGACTCATAGGTAAAGGTCAACATATGGGGTCACGGTATTCCAAGGATATTCTCCAATGCCCAAGGAGTCTATAACTGAAAAAAGTTTGAAAATCGGTTGTGTAGTTCTACAGATATGGTCCCACTTCCGGTTGACCCGGAAGTAAAGGTCAACATGGGTTCACAGTTACTCAAGGCTTTTCTACATACATGTACAGTGATCTCAAGATTGGCTAATTAAATATTCACCTTGCTGTAAATGGGCAAATTAATTCAGAATTTAAAAATAAAATTCAATTGAGAGTTAAGTTCATGTACTAAGATTCAATTTGATATAGGATCTAACTCTTTCATATTTGTAAGCTTTAGGATATTAGTCACATGCAAGGTTGTGTAAACAGGTTTTTTTACTTGAAATTTTGTTTATGAAACTGCTGTTAGACGGGTCACCAACTGTTTCAGAAACGGTATGACCAAAAATAACCGTGAATGCTCAGGCTCTTACACATAAGCCTGTGACGGTTACACGGTTAAGTGACAGATCTTACGGTTAAACATTCACATTTATTTGTACGGTTCGGATAAACTTTGAAAAAAATCACTTAAAAAGTGCTGCGTAATGCTGACCATAATAATTGCCACACACACACATATCATTCCCAATTTACAGACTCGTATTCCTTGTTATTTCAATACATCTGTGCGTGTAGCAATATTTGTGCGAAACATTGCCCGCTAGGGGGCGTTCCACAACAATTCGATTGCGCATGCTCGTCTTTGCAGGGTGAATGCGCAAAGTCAAATTTCTGCAGTGAAGAATGAAGATACAATGTTTTTGATCACATGCCGGTTGTGTAAACAGTTTTTTTTACTTGAAATGTTGTTCATGAAACTGCTGTTACACGGGTCACCAACTGTTTCAGAAACGGTTACACATTTACAAAAAAATTACTGTGAATGCGCAGGCTTATACGTAAGCCTGTGACGGTTATACAGTTAAGTGACAGATCTTACGGTTAAACGTTCACATTTGTACGGTTCAGATAAACGTTGAAAAATTCACTTGAAAAGTGCTGCGAAATGCTGACCATAATAATTGCCACACACACCCATATCGTTTCCATTTTACAGGCTTAAGTCTTTGTTATTTCATTACTTTGTGTGCGGCATTAGTTGCAAGAAAAATTGAACACTAGAAGGCGATCCACAACAAATCGATTGCACGGTTACCCGGTTAACCAAACGATAATCTTGTTACTCGTTCAAATGTTAACGATTGGGATCAGCGTAAACAAATTCACTTGAAAAGTGCTGCGAAAATTGTGACCATTACGTGTCAGAAAACAGTTACACGTTTTTAAAAAAATGTGAGTGTGCGTGCTTATACGTAAGCCTGTGACAGTTACACGGTTAAGTGACAGATCATCCGGTTAATCGTTTATATTTGTACGGTTCGGATAAACGTTGAAAAGTGTTTTGTTAGTATAATATAGTCCCTAGGAAAAAAACACCGCTTTGAATAGTAACAATTCTATGGCACATCATTTCACTAGGGCCCAAATTTATGGCCAGCTTAATGCTGAATTCTGCGCTTAGGGGTCACCATTCTCTGCTTAACGAGCAAGCAGCACAGAATTTCTGCGCTAGCTGTGTAAGCGTAGAATGCCTAGTAACGTTGACTACGCAAGCACACAAAATGCCATGCTAACCCGTGTAATACGCTTGACATAAGCACAGAATAACCTGCTTCGTCAGTAAGCGCCGATCCTAAGCTTACGGTAAGCAGAGCCATAAAATTGGGCCCTGCAGTGATGTATTTAGATTGATGTAAAAAAAAATTTAATGTAAATGTTGGTCGTTTCAGAAACTGTTTGCAGTTTTCTATATTAAAAACACTATTGTGTCTTTGTAACGATTAGTATGTTCTTGCTGGGCTAAAGTAATATATATGGGGTAAGGGTTTATTGTTAATTTTTGTTCTTCACCCCCAAATCTAGCACTGACCGTTTAGCAAGGTAATTTCTCTTTTTTGTACACCTTTCCTCAATCAGCTCTTTTTATTGTTTATTGCAACCGCCATCAAGTTTTGTAACTGATTCATCGCGGTTTCCTGAAGTAATTCCTTTGCACAAGAAACTTTAAACATATCGTTTTCCGGCGAACGGGACCCAAGCGCATACAAGTTTGCCAGGCCCAAAGCATTGCCAAGAATACGGCGCTCATATTCTTTACGTCCACGGTGAAATCTGAATAACTATCTGACTACACGACGACGACGCTGCGCTGATAGCAAGACAAATTCTTTTCGATTCTTGGGAATGAACGTAGACTTGTGTCAGTCGGCGACAGGAATGATGACTCTATGTATATTCTACATAAACGTCTACAACACGGGTCATAAATGGGTTTAGGGCTTGAACGAATCTAGGAAACCCTAGAAAGATTGAGGGCGCTATACGAGTTTAACGGTGCGTATTTTTTTACTTAAAATAAAACGGAAAAAATTTACTCTGTCGTTAATAAACACATATCAAATTCAAGTCAGAGTACCCATGGCGTTCAATTTGCCTGAGAATTTGGGTTTTTTTCTCTACTGACATTGTTTTAATAAGTTTTGATGCTTTTAAACTGATCGTCTATAAAACCTTTCTTGTTTTAAGTAACATTTGTGAATCCAGGACGTTAAATTTGAACTTAATTGAAAATAACTGTGTTTCTAGAAGTCAAATTTGTTTTCACTATCTCCATGTGTTTTGTACACGGCCGAAAATGCGCAATAAATGACGTCATTGTGACGTCGTTCCACATTTTAGACCGAAAAGCACATATACAGTACCCAAGAAGTCTAAAACTGAAAAAAGTTTGACGATCGGTCGTCTACTTTTTGAGATAGAGTGGTCTAAAGTCTGGCTAATTAAATATTCACCTCGCTGTAAAGTGGCTAATTAATTAAGAATTTTAACATTTTTTACATTTAGAGTTAAGTTTATGTTCTAAGCTTCAATTTGATATATGATTTAACTGTTTCGTATTTGCGCTCTAGGATATTGGGCTTAAACAAAAAACGTGTGCAATTGCTATGGGATTTAGGTCAGAAACAAAGAATAATAATAATAATAATAATAATAATAATAATAATAATAATAAAAATAATAATAATCTCGACGAAAACAATAGCTGTTCCGACTGCGTCAGGAACAGCTAATTATGTTCGAGTGTTGACTTTAAGGGTTCGATAAATTATCTTTAAATTCTATGAGTAATCAAGTATACTCTTCCCTTACTTGTCTCAGTTTGGGTTCATATAAAAGCAGTCAAATGCATGTTAAACTGTGGCAGCAAGTTTTTTATTTTCACATTTTGAATCTGGTCTTGTAAAAAAATGTCTGGTCCAGTAAAGATTTTGAGCTAAAAGCCCTGTAGTCTTGTGGATTTTCTCCCCAAATTCGAGCCCTGAACACACATGCACCTGAAAAGGAGATCATTGTAACAGTTAGACCTCATGCTCCATGGTACAATGAAGAAGTCCAAGTGGCCAAACGAGCTAAACGACAGGCCGAGAGAAGGAAAAGAAAATCAGGTCTTGCAATTGACAAACAAATTTATGAGCAACGATGCAAGTCATACAACCTTGTTCTTGATCTCTCAAAATCCAAATACTTAAAAGATGAAATTAATAACGGTGATACAAAACAGCTCTTTAAGTTTGTAAACAAGTTGTTATCAGGGTCGTCACAAGTTTTACCAGACCATACATCTAATAAAGATCTTGCAAATAACTTTGGGCAGTTCTTTAATGAGAAAACAGATAGAATTGCTGGCAATATCTCTACTAATTCTTTTTCAGACAGTGTTGAAACTAACATGTCTAAACACTACCAAGCCACCTTCAATGAGTTCCACGCCGTCTCCTCCAGAAGCTGTGCGTAAAATTATCAGGGAAGGTGCATCAAAGACCTGCCAGTTAGATCCTGTACCCACTTGGTTGGTTAAGTGCTGCTTGGATGAACTTCTCCCAAGTATTACCACGATTATCAACACCTCTCTACAAACAGGGATTGTGCCCGCAGCTTTTAAAACTTCACTTGTCATTCCTCATCTTAAGAAATCTAACCTTGATCCTGACGACCTTAAAAACTATCGTCCCATCGCTAACTTGATGTTTGTTTCTAAGATTCTCGAAAAAATTGCTACTACTCAACTTCGCACATACCTACAAAATAACACATTGTTCTCTGAGACACAATCAGCCTATCGTCGGTACCACTCTACCGAAACGGCATTGTTAAGGGTTCAGAACGATCTTCTTCTCGCCATAGACAAAGGTTTCGAAGCCATGCTAGTACTCCTTGATTTCTCCGCTGCATTTGACACCATTGATCATAACATTCTCATTCAACGTCTTAAATTCAGATATGGTATTGGTGGTACAGCTCTTGCTTGGATAGCATCATACTTGGACAATCGGGAACAACGTATAGTGGTTAAAGATGCTGTTTCAAAGTCTTTTCCACTTCCATTTGGTGTGCCGCAAGGCTCAGTTATGGGACCCTTGGAGTTTATTCTTTACACGGGTCCTCTGAGTGATACCATCAAATCTCATCATGGCATTCATCACATGATATACGCTGATGATATTCAATTGTATGTTCTGTTGAGCCGCACAGAACAGCAAGCAACATTAAACGAAATGGAGAATTGCATAGCTGACGTACAATCATGGGCTACTGCGAACAAGCTCATGTTCAACATGCCAAAAACCGAGGTCATCCACTTCACCTCGCGCTTTCGGAATACTCAACCACTCTTGAACGTACAGATCAATGGAAATGTTGTGAGCGTATCTGATTCTGTCAGAGATCTCGGGGTAATACTTGACAACAAACTACAAATGAATCAGCACATTCGTAATGTATGTCGTGTTGCATCTTATGGCAGGGTTCTGCCCACGGTGGTCGGTGCCGGAAAACCCGACCGGCACTCATGATTCCCCGACCGGCACTCGCAGAATTTTTTCTTTTTCCGACCACCACACATTTTCCCTTTTTTTTTGCCCATTTCCTTCAAAATATTTTGAACAACGTGTAAAACAAATTATTTACCAGTAAACAGTTTTATCCAAAGTTTCGAGTAGCCTACTTCTTTGGTTTGAGTCTATTTTAATTATCCAGGATCGAGCATTCCTCCCGCCTGTACGATGTACAATATATCCAACGCACGAAACCCACATTGATTTTGCAATGGTTTCCAGTCACGCTGATTGTAGCTTTACGCTTGGAATAACATGATACCAGTTTCATCATGTTGCGAACCCTATTCTATAGCGTTTAATACAATGGAAATGAACTGCAGAGTAAGCACCATGCTATAGATGCTGTAAATTGTTTTCCCATGGCGGTAAAGGCGTGCGCGCACTGAGGGCCTACATTCAAGGCACAGCTGCAGGGCGCACGTGTGTAACCACTCCGTGCACGATCGAATGGAAATTGACTTGACTGTATTAGGAAAAAAATAATTTTCCGGCACTAAACAAATCCTGGGCAGTACCCTGTTATGGGATCTACAAAATCGGCAGATTGCGCCGCTATCTTGACCAGTACTCAACTGAACGTCATGTCCACGCTTTTGTGTCTTCACAGTTGGATTATTGTAACAGCCTCCTATATGGATTACCTGCAACATCCACCTTTCCCCTCCAACGCATCCAAAACAGTGCAGCACGCTTAATTGTCCGAGCAAAGTTCCGAGAGCACATCACACCGGTCCTTCAATCCCTTCACTGGCTTCCCATTAACAAACGCATCCAATTCAAAGTCCTCCTCCTCGTTTTTAAAGTCAGGAATGATCTAGCTCCTACTTATCTTCAGAACCTTATTTCTACTAAAGCCCACAGTTCTCGCAATCTACGTTCTTCTTCTACTTCTCATTTGTGCTTGTCCCCCGCACCCCGCACCTATACACGGTACGGCCAACGAGCATTTACAGTCAGTGCACCGACATTATGGAACAATCTCCCTCTTCACATCCGTCAGGCATCATCTCTTGAATCCTTCAAAGCCATGTTAAAAACTCATTTGCTTTTATTCTAAGTACATGTAACTAAAATTTGTGTTTATTCATTGTTTTTGTACAGCGCCTTGAAACCTTTGTAAAAGGCGCTTTATAAATGTTATTATTATTATTATTATTATTATTATTATAACACTGGAATGAGCTAACTAAAATGCGCAACATTTTCCAGTTAATTGTTCATAATCCACTAATGCAAGAGCTATTCAGCAAACACATAGGCCTACAAATTACAATCACACATGTATCCTTTATTATATTACATGTACCACACACAGATCTTTGTCATATGATTAGTGGAACATCCATCATTGTTACTGCCTCGAGAGTCAGCAATTTAAAATTGGACAGGTGCCTGTCAATTATGGATAATTATTGCAAGCTTTGCAGCGTTATTCCCTGTTAAGAAGAGTGTAGAGTGGACAAGTTTCTGTGTCTAGCTTGTGTATTTATTGTTGATTGTGAAAATAAATCAATAGACATGGATCTATGTCATGTACATGTATATGAGTTATAAAACCAATATTGAATGTATTTTATGGGATTTGATGCATTGCATGGTGAGGTATCAATGTTTATTTGGTTTGTGGTAACACCATTTGTATATATTTGAGAATTGAATGCATACAGATAGTTCCCAGTAGACGCCATCTTTACGGGCAAATCGCATTTTGGCTTGCAGGCGCGTCAAGCGCTCAAATTATTAACGCAGCCGCGTCATTCACTAACCAATCATGCAATGAGTTTGGTGAAATGTGCGCGTGCTGCACGCTGTTCTCACACGTAACGCATGACTGTGTGTTCCAAATTGCCCGTAAAGATGGTCGATTTACGTCATATTGCAACCTATCTATTGCTTGTGCATTGCCCCTGAACTTAGTATAATATTTAAATCTCATTTTCCTGTTTCACTCGGACCCACCTCATAAAATGGAACAAACCAGATCACATTCCGCAAAAATGCACTCATAATGCATCCAATAGTTGCAAAATATAAAACAAACAACAACAACGGATCCAATTGAAAATTACTGTAATGTCATTATTTTCTTGCTGTGTATGGCTGGACGCTGGGGTGTTTATTTTTGTGACCCACCCTCTTAATTGTTGCATTAACTTGTGCAATATTGTATTTATTTATTTTTAGTTATTTATTTTTGCTATTTATTTTTACCTGATGTTATTATTGCCTTCTGTACACAAAATTAATCTTTATATATCTGTGTGTACCCCAGATGTGGGGCAACAGATCTACGGATGGTACAGTAGTATGTATTTGCTTTTGCTGTCCCTCTCCCATCTTGGGGTATATTGTCTTGTATTTTGTTATGTACTGCTTTTATGGCAAATAAAATAATAACAATAATAGTAATTGAAATTAAAGACTACATCTGATGCTAACCTTTGTAGTCCTTGCTTCTATCGTCAATATAGCCTTGTTTGGATTCCGTACTGTAGTTGGGAATGTCGCCCCCATTTGACCACCCCCGACAAAATTATAGAACGACCAGGATTGCCCCAGGGATGAGTTGAGCTGAGGGGTAGGAGCGGGAGCAAAGCTACCCTTAGAGAGACCGGCAGAGAAACTGAAGGTATCCAAACCGTCACCTACAAGGAAATCATCACATCAATAAAAGATAGTTTGTGAATCTGAACAGTGCTCAACCAGTCATAGAAAAAACAGGAGAATTTAAAATATTGAAATAGGAATGAAATAATTTATAAAATAAATTCATGGACATTGTCAAATCTCATGTGCCACAGCAAGCAGTGAAGAAGACTCTTGATTCCTCTGTCATTTTCATTTTGGGAACTTGCAGTAAATAAATAATTAACTTCTTGGGACAACACAGTAGACCACTGACCATGAAGGCCACTGAGGTATGCCCAGAAAACATGGCCAGGAATGCGACTGTGCCTCTGAGGCCACAGGACATTAAGGTCACAAAGGACATTTATAAAGACCACCAAGGCCCTGAATAAACGACAAGAAATGGGAATGTGCATCTGAGGCCAGAAAAAAAACACAGAGACAATAAAGATGGTGGCCACTGATGGGACACATGCCTCTAAAGGTGAATGAAGGCCACTAAGGCAATGAAAATAGTGGCCTGTGATGGAACGCATGCCTCTGAGGGCATGAAGGCCACTGAGGCAATGAAGATTGAATATAGTGGCCTGTGATGGGACATAAGCCGCTGAGGGCATAAAGGCCACTAAGGCAATGAATATAGTGGCCTGTGATGGGACACATGCCGCTGAGGGCATGAAGGCCACTGAGGCAATGAAGATAATAACCTGTGATGGGACACATGCCTCTGAGGGCATGAAAACCACTAAGGCAATAATAATGATGGCCTGTGATGGGACACAAGCCTCTGAGGGCATGAAGGCCACTGAGGCAATGAAGATAGTGGCCTGTGATGGAACACAAGCCTCTGAGGGCATGAAGGCCACTGAGGCAAGAAAGAGAGTGGCCTGTGATGGGACATACATATGCTTCTGAGGGCATGAAGGCCACTAAGACAATGAAGATAGTGGTCTGTGATGGGACATGCCTCTGAGGGCATGAAGGCCACTGAGGCAATAAAGATAGTGGCCTGTGATGGGACAGATGCCTCTGAGGGCATGAAGGCCACTGAGGCAATGAAGATAGTGGCCTGCCTCTGAGGGCATGAAAGCCACTGAGGCAATGAAGATAGTGGCCTGTGATTAGACAAAAGCCTCTGAGGGCAAAAATACCACTGAGGCAATGAAGATAGTGGCCAGTGATGGGACACAAGCCTCTGAGGGCATAAAGGCCACTGAGGCAATGAAGATAGTGGCCAGTGATGGGACACAAGCCTCTGAGGGCATGAAGGCCACTGAGGTAATGAAGATGGTGGACAGTGATGGGAAACATGCCTCCGAGGGCATGTAGGCCACTAAGGCAATGAAGATGATGGCCTGTGATGGGACACATGACTCTGAGGGCATGAAGGCTACCAAGGCAATGAAGATAGTGGCCTGTGATGGAACACAAGCCTCTGAGGGCATGAAGGCCACTGAGGCAAGAAAGAGAGTGGCCTGTGATGGGACATACATATGCTTCTGAGGGCATGAAGGCCACTAAGACAATGAAGATAGTGGTCTGTGATGGGACATGCCTCTGAGGGCATGAAGGCCACTGAGGCAATAAAGATAGTGGCCTGTGATGGGACAGATGCCTCTGAGGGCATGAAGGCCACTGAGGCAATGAAGATAGTGGCCTGCCTCTGAGGGCATGAAAGCCACTGAGGCAATGAAGATAGTGGCCTGTGATTAGACAAAAGCCTCTGAGGGCAAAAATGCCACTGAGGCAATGAAGATAGTGGCCAGTGATGGGACACAAGCCTCTGAGGGCATAAAGGCCACTGAGGCAATGAAGATAGTGGCCAGTGATGGGACACAAGCCTCTGAGGGCATGAAGGCCACTGAGGTAATGAAGATGGTGGACAGTGATGGGAAACATGCCTCCGAGGGCATGTAGGCCACTAAGGCAATGAAGATGATGGCCTGTGATGGGACACATGACTCTGAGGGCATGAAGGCTACCAAGGCAATGAAGATAGTGGCCAATGATGGGACATATGCCTCTAAGGGCATGAAGGCCACTGAGGCAATGAAGATAGTGGCCAGTGATGGGACACAAGCCTCTGAGGGCATAAAGGCCACTGAGGCAATGAAGATAGTGGCCAGTGATGGGACACATGCCTCTGAGGGCATAAAGGCCACTGAGGCAATGAAGATAGTGGCCAGTGATGGGACACAAGCCTCTGAGGGCATGAAGGCCACTGAGGCAATGAAGATAGTGGCCAGTGATGGGACACAAGCCTCTGAGGGCATAAAGGCCACTGAGGCAATGAAGATAGTGGCCAGTGATGGGACACATGCCTCTGAGAGCATGAAGGCCACTGAGGCAATGAAGATAGTGGCCAGTGATGGGACACAAGCCTCTGAGGGCATAAAGGCCACTGAGGCAATGAAGATAGTGGCCAGTGATGGGACACATGCCTCTGAGAGCATGAAGGCCACTGAGGCAATGAAGATAGTGGCCAGTGATGGGACACAAGCCTCTGAGGGCATAAAGGCCACTGAGGCAATGAAGATAGTGGCCAGTGATGGGACACAAGCCTCTGAGGGCATGAAGGCCACTGAGGTAATGAAGATGGTGGACAGTGATGGGAAACATGCCTCAGAGGGCATGTAGGCCACTAAGGCAATGAAGATGATGGCCTGTGATGGGACACATGACTCTGAGGGCATGAAGGCTACCAAGGCAATGAAGATAGTGGCCAATGATGGGACATATGCCTCTAAGGGCATGAAGGCCACTGAGTCAAGGCAATGAAGATAGTGGCCTGTGATGGAACACATGCCGCTGAGGCCATAAAGACAACTGAGACAATAAATGCCACTGAAACCATAAAGATAGTGGCCTGTGATGAGACACTATGTCTCTGATCTGAGGCCATGAAGGACCCTCCTCTTGCACTAACACTATTCCTGTCTCATTTATGCCAACATGTTTATTTACCTTTGAATTTTTCCAGCGTACAAACTTGTTCTTTGACTGCTTCATCCTCCTTCCTATACTTGACATCAGCCGTTGTTGGGAAGGATTTATTCAGATCTAATGATGCGTTGAATGATTGGCTCAATCCAAGCTGGGCGGCTTTTTCTCTGTATACAACAAACAAATAAAAAACAAAACAAACAATACATTCAAAATATTGTACATAGTTAGTGAGTAGGCATCACAAATTTGACTTACACTACACTGTCAAAGAAAAGTCTTCAGTATTAAACTTACTTGAGGTGAGGATGATGCTGACACAGACCATCCCTTGTGACAGTCAGACACATGCAACATACCAAAGAAATAATGTTGGAAGATTTCCAATGCTGTATGTTCCAGTTTAAATGACCAAGAAAAACCAAACCGACTTGGTTAGATTGCATCAGCTGAAAAATGAGAGTGTCATTTGGTTTTGGAATGTCTAAAAACAGACATTTCACTCCAGTGAAGTCAGGCTTTTAGTCAATAACAGCAGAGCTTTCATTTCTTTTCCCCTGACCTTAATTCCATCATGGTTCTGGGTTTGACCTATGGAGCTAGCACCCCCAGGGCTATAAGCCATTAGTAGGGATAGAAAATAAGAAGTACCCGTCAAACCAATATCAAGGTATTCTGGATAAATATAGAATCTATCTCGTTGGTGTCCCATGAGATGAGAGACCTGTGCTTCTTTCCTTCTAGTATTGCCAATCTGACTGGTTAGTTTGTATGCATCTTTATTGACTGTATATCCTGTCTAGGGAGGTTAGTGGTTGAGGCTTGGTGACGGTGTCTCCATTCCCATCTGACTCAACGATGAAGATGACAAAATAACTAGCATAATCCCTTTTCCATTGTGAATCCATAGATGAAAAGATGTAGGACAGGCCAACAAAACATGATTCCATGCCTCTAGGCAACCTACACTGCCTACCCACTCTACTGACTAACGTACATGTACCTTTTACCACTGCATATCCTATCTAGGGGTGAAGGGTAGGACGGGATACCAAACTGCCTACCCACTCTACTGACTAAATAACCTTTTACCACTGCGTATCCTATCTAGGGGTGAAGGGTAGGACGGGGTACCAAACTGCCTACCCACTCTACTGACTAACTGACCTTTTACCACTGCATATCCTATCTAGGGGTGAAGGGTAGGACGGGGTACCAAACTGCCTACCCACTCTACTGACTAAATAACCTTTTACCACTGCGTATCCTATCTAGGGGTGAAGGGTAGGACGGGGTACCAAACTTCCTACCCACTCTACTGACTAACTGACCTTTTACCACTACGTATCCTATCTAGGGGTGAAGGGTAGGACAGGGTACCAAACTGCCTACCCACTCTACTGACTAACTTACCTTTTACCACTGCGTATCCTATCTAGAGGTGAAGGGTAGGACGGGGTACCAAACTGATCACCTTGCCTCATACTGCCTCCTAATGACTTAGACAGATTCTGACTTCCCCATGGTAACCGTCCCTGCAAAGTGACACAAAAATAGCACAATATTAAATGGGTGTAGTCTGTAAACATGAAGAAATGGAAAATGGAGTTGGTTTCTGATTCTGAGGTACATGTACATGTACATGTACATGTACATGTCATGAGATTGTATGAACATAAAAACTTCTGAAAATGATAGAAGTTCCCTCCTTGTTTGGAGATAAAGCCAATAGAATTGAAACATTGTGGAGGTTAACAGACTCTCTACATCATTTCAAATAGATGGTCTGGGCCCAATTTCATAGAGAGCTGCTTAAGCACAAAAAGTACTAGTTACATGTGTAAGCACAACAAAGTACTAGTTACATGTGTAAGCACAAAAAGTACTAGTTACATGTGTAAGCACAACAAAGTACTAGTTACATGTGTAAGCACAAAAAGTACTAGTTACATGTGTAAGCACAAAAAGTACTAGTTACATGTGTAAGCACAACAAAGTACTAGTTACATGTGTAAGCACAAAAAGTACTAGTTACATGTGTAAGCACAAAAAGTACTAGTTACATGTGTAAGCACAAAAAGTACTAGTTACATGTGTAAGCACAAAAAGTACTAGTTACATGTGTAAGCACAAAAAGTACTAGTTACATGTGTAAGCACAAAAAGTACTAGTTACATGTGTAAGCACAACAAAGTACTAGTTACATGTGTAAGCACAAAAAGTACTAGTTACATGTGTAAGCACAACAAAGTACTAGTTACATGTGTAAGCACAAAAAGTACTAGTTACATGTGTAAGCACAAAAAGTACTAGTTACATGTGTAAGCACAAAAAGTACTAGTTACATGTGTAAGCACAAAAAGTACTAGTTACATGTGTAAGCACAAAAAGTACTAGTTACATGTGTAAGCACAAAAAGTACTAGTTACATGTGTAAGCACAACAAAGTACTAGTTACATGTGTAAGCACAAAAAGTACTAGTTACATGTGTAAGCACAAAAAGTACTAGTTACATGTGTAAGCACAAAAAGTACTAGTTACATGTGTAAGCACAAAAAGTACTAGTTACATGTGTAAGCACAACAAAGTACTAGTTACATGTGTAAGCACAAAAAGTACTAGTTACATGTGTAAGCACAAAAAGTACTAGTTACATGTGTAAGCACAAAAAGTACTAGTTACATGTGTAAGCACAAAAAGTACTAGTTACATGTGTAAGCACAAAAAGTACTAGTTACATGTGTAAGCACAAAAAGTACTAGTTACATGTGTAAGCACAACAAAGTTTCGCTTACCAGAATAAGGTTACCAGCCAACTTACCATGTCATGTACTGTATGTACAATTTGACTTCCACAGTAAATCACTTAGTCTTTAAACCTTAACAAAACCTGGCCAATATCTAATAATCCCTTGCACTTACAAAAGGGCAGGGGACCGATCCTTCTCAGTTGCTGGTCCCCGATGCTGGAACTCTCTACCATCACATTCGCAACATCAACTCACTCCAGACTTTCAAGTGTAAATTAAAAAGGCATCTTCTCGCCCATAAACTGACTATTTTGTAGCATTCTTTAGCAGTGCATTTATCTTTGGAAAATGTGCTTTATTAAGTCTTACTTATTATTATTATTATTATGTGCCAATTTTGTCTGTAATAATGTTGGAAGATGACAACAGATTGCCTTCCACTGAAGAGGAATCTACTACAATGGTACAACAAAACAAGTGTTGCATGCTCTGTGATTGGGTCCATTGGTTTTATACACCCTCGAGACCCACGAATGGCACCCTCTGCTTCGCCTTCAAGTGCCTTTTGCTCCATCATAGAGTGTGCAACACTTGTCTAATGATATCTTTGAGTTCTCCCTAAACATAGTATGGTTGATACTTACATCTGCAGAGGTCTACAGCGTCAACCGAGAACAAGTATCTACCCAACTGATGCATATATACACAGTAATGAAGTTAAACTGAAGTTTAGTAATAGAACTCAGTCTTGTTGAATCAAGATTTACATTACAGATCAAAAGCTCCAAGTGTACAAGAACAACTTACTACCCATCAGTAATATTTGAAGTACATGTATCAATGCCTCAACAACGGCACATCTACAGTACATTGTACAGTCTACAAAATCTAAGCTATGTCAACAAGATATCTTCTTTCTGTGTCAGATTTCAAGGTGGCTTGAAGCGGCAGTAAGAAACCGTCCAATTAATTCACTTAGCAATAAACCTACTGAGTGGTTTTAAGGTCATTCTAGAGACCTTGTGATCAAATACTGTATCCATTACAAACTCAAGCACATTGCTGGAGTTGGTTTAGCACGCACTGAGAACTGCAAATATTCTTTCTTGAGATTCTTTCTTAATCAATAAAACCTTTCAATTACATATGTATACAGTACTTAGTACAATGTACATAGACAGTATTGGATCCTGGATGGACAGTAATGTGTACACTCTACACATTGCCATACACTGTACATCTAACTCTATCATTACATAAACATTAACTACCATGGAGAATTACTTGCTCTATGGTTACATGTACTGACCACAGACTTACATACATGTACATGTAGTACTAAATAACCACATTGGTGATGATGATCTCAGATAAGATAAATACTGAAATATGAGAAGTTTTAATCAGACACTACCATTATTTCAATTTACAATTAATGGAAGTATAAACACCATAAAGGGTAAAAGATGGTAATCATTTAAGACACATGAGGCCGTCAACAAAGAGCTAGATAGCTCAGTTGGTACAGCACTGGTTTTAAATTGGTTGGTTTAAATCTTGCTCAAGTCAATTTTTCTTTGTTCACCCCAAACTATTTAAAATTTACCCAGTCAGTTTCCCTTGTGGTTTATTACTTGAATAACAAAGAAGCAGAAAGGTCTTCAAAAACTTCAAAAACTGGAAAGGGTTTTGTGTCAAGAGAGGTCATGGCATCCCCTGCCAAGGGTTCAGAGCTTTTTCAACAGCCAGACAGAGACTTTCAAGTTGAAGCTCTTTCACTGGGGTGACTAACCCATGTAACCATCCACCCAATTCACCTGATGTCATCACACTGTAAATCTTACAATGTATGTAGGAATCAGATTCCCTGATGCTTAAGCAGAAGCAGCTCTATGAAATTGGGCCATGGTCTTGCTGGTCATTGCTTACGCACTAAAGCAATAATCTCAACCATACACATAAATTGCTCCTCTTCACCTAGGAGTACAATTACAAATGAAACTGCAATCAGGGACTTGAGATGCTGTTACATGTATGTTGACTAAACCCCATAGCAATCATTTGTGACATTATTTTCATGTAAACTGTACTAGTATTTTTATTGTACAACAAACCTAGTTGAATTGAATGGAACACTGTACATTACATGTAGATTGTTCGAGAGTCTTTTAAAAAAGTGAGGGCTACACTTAACTGATTTGGGCTATCGACCCAAATCAACTGCCACCAGGGGCATGTTGCCACCTACTCCTGGGGCTGAAACCGGGTTACCCCCTTCACAGTGCTCAAGGATGTAGGCATCATGGGTATCATCCACTAGGAGCCTGGCTGGTAAAGTAGAATGCACTACGTTCCAAACTTTTTATGTCAAAAAATTTATGGCTAAGTGCCTTGCTCAAGGGCACAAGTGTCATGACTGGAATTCGAACCCACACTCTGCTGCTGACAACTCCAGAGCTTGGGTCTAGTGAACTGGACCGCTCGGCCACAACACGCTACTGGCTCTCTGTTAGAATTTAGAATGACCAACGACTGCCCAAAATTCTAAACACACAAAAACCTGACAGTAACGTCCTTTATATTAACTGTAGATGAAAACTTCAATCCTCTTGGACCATGTTGACATAAAACACACTTAAGACCCAGTCTACTGTAAGTGCAGAAACACACAACGACCACAACCATGAATCTCTAGATTGCTACGGCTTCAGACTCTACTACATGTAGGTGCAAAGTACAGCACACCAGCATCTAGTAGGCACTCCACACATCCATAAGGACTGCACTTCAACTTCCCATAGTGAATGACTCAAGTGGAGGGACCAAGACAATTTCATAATCAACTAACACAACTGCATTCCCTAGTTGGAGTTACTCAACCTGAAGACTTCACAAAATGCCATCTGACTGGGACTTCATTATTTCCCATTTGGATGCAGTTATTGCATGAAAAGTAATTACAGCCAAGTCCTTGAATCTACACAAATGGGCTGAACTTGGTTAAAAGGAAATGCAGGACAATATTGTGAAAAGGCCTCTTTGACTTTGAGTAAAAATACAACAAAAATTAACCTTGATCTTCTTTATTCTCTAACCTAGATTTTTATCGTTTTCTGAATCAATTTTCTGTTTGTGCAGGCCACTATACAAAAGGACAAGATCTTCCTCTATGGAACAGCTTTGTCAAATACAAAACAAATTAGAGCTGGATGACATTTTGGTATCTCTTTCAGTTTTAAAGGTACAGTATTACACTGTATACAGGATTAGTACGGATAAAAAACATAATCGTTTAAGTTTTGTCTGAAAGATTACTGATTATGAAGTTCATCATAGAACCAATTCTGTGAAATATTTCCCTCTGAAATAAGACATATTATTAGAGAAAACTATTTCTTTTATTTTATTTTTTATTTGTTTATATCTTTAGACATACACAATGATTACAAGTTGGACAGGGGCTGTCAAGGTTATACAAAAGTATAAAAACTGTCATCTTAAGATGTGTACAACCAGACCCCTGCCAACGATAAAAATAATTATATAATTATAAAATGGAGATTGCACTCAAACGCTATAAAATCACACAACGGTAAACATTAAAACATATAAAAACAACAACTGATTTTGGTTGTTACAACAAAAAATTAAGAACAATGTGTTAACAATTAGATACTGAAAATTGTGCACGGTTTTTAACTACTTTCTCCTGACTGACACAACGGATTAAGCCCAAATTTTCACAGGTTTTTTATTTCATGTCAATGGTTGATCACACAAAACATGAACACTGTCTGCGACTATTTTATCAGCTCTACCAATCTTGTGTGATACATTGCACCTTTAACTACTAATTCATTCCTCAAACATTCTTTTGTGTATTGTGTATTGTGTGAAGTGTATTGTGTTTTTCGTTCATTTCCTGGTATTTCAATTTAAATGTGAAAAACAAAAACAGTTTGAAAAGAATTGTCAGCCTTGGGTCTAAAATTATTGGAGAGCCACAAAGAGATCTTAGCCAGTTCTGTGAACAACAAATACTTAGGAAAGCAAAATCTATCTTAGCCAGTGATTGTCACATTCTGAAAGACATGTTTGAAATACTTCTGTCTGGATGCCATTTTAGATGCCCGCCTTGTAAAACTCTTAGACGGAAGCTCTCCTTTATTCCAGTGGCAACCAAACTTCTTAATGGTTGATGCCCAGCTTAAAGTTTCCATCTAATTTTCTAGTGCAGTTATAAATTTTTCTTTCTTAAATATACATAATTTAAATTTTGATTTTTTACATGTATATGTAAATATGTACAAAAATATGCTATTTGGTTTACGTATTTTTATTGTGGTGTTGTTGCTCTTGTTGGTATTTTAAAACTGTTTTTATTATGGAGCTGCCCAAATTTGTAATTGCCTTATCAAGGATTAATAAAGTTTTTTGAATTGAATTGAATTGAATTTTTTTAAACTTTGGGTTGAACAAAGAAAAATTTACTATTCTCGAGAGCGGAATTTGAACCAACTACATGTACATGTACCTCCTGATTAATGTGCCGGCGCTCTACCAACTGAGCTAATGACATGTAGCCCTATGTATGCGGTCTCCCTATTTTGTCAATATCTTTGTTTGGGGGTGTAAGTCAGAAGCCATTCAGCTGTTAACTGCCGTGTAGCCAGGGATCACACCCAAGTACATTTGTACATTGTATATGATACAAACTGGGAAGCGGCAGCCAGGGGATCACCTTAAGGGGATGCGACTTTTTATTTGTCACCAATTCAATCCCAATTAGTCTTCTTCACAATTTCTTAACTTAACCACAATGCTTCTTGACTACATTTCCATAATCTGTTCTTACATCAGGCAGGTGCACTTCTTTTCTGATAATGGACTCAAAAGAAAAGGAAATCTGTGCTTGACAGCGCAGCGTATTGATAGAAATCTGGTTCAAGTCTTAAGGTGTTTATACACTGTACATGTATGAACAGCTGCAATGGTCTGCGTTATACACAAACAAGCTGCTTGCTAGAGAGTGCTGAAACACACCTTTACATGTAGCAAAATATTTATCGAGTTCTCACAAGACTGTTTGAAGAGATTTCGGAGTTACATGTAGATTTTGAATGTCTGGTCACAAGCGCACTTAACTTGGATTCCCCACATCAAATCTTTTTAAGCAAGTTTGCCCAAAACGAGGCTAAGCCACTCCTGGTTTAGGGGCTTAAGAAGAACACATTTAAAAATGAAAATACATACTCAGGGGAGATGAAGGTGGAAATTGATCTTCCTGTAAAACAGTCTAGATTGTAGGATGGAGGGGAAAATGCACCAGGCAAGGAGTGCAAAAGAGATGCAGTACGTAGAAAAAAGCTATTGGAATGGTTCTTTGTCCTATATCTCAGTAAAGCAAGATGGACATGATGGGTGAGAACAAGCATAAAGCTTGGTTTCACACTCAAACATCCTGATAGAAGGAACAAAATCAGACACTGAACAAAAAAAAGCGCTGCAAGATCCTACACAACTGGAAACAAGGTTGCCAGGTCAGACACACTGGTGGAGAATTTACCATGAAAATATCTGCAGAAAAGACAGAGGCTGGCTACGGACCATATGGAGGGAAAGAGGTTGTAGCATGACCCCAACCCTTCACCACGTTCATGAACAAGATTAACGACCACTGCTCTCAATCAATAAAAACTGACAGGCAGAAGCTCAAGCCCAAATGTGACAACAGCACTCTATTAGAGGACAATGTCTTATAAATACAGGTACAGAGTAACATCAGGAAGAAGAAACTTCAGAGCTTGGTAAAGACAACCAAATTGCATGGGCGCTTGCAATGCCTGAGAAATACCTCTCCCAGCTGGCATTTATCTTTCATACTGGCTAAATGCAGAACAATCTCAACCTTACACTTCTACTGACTCTTTCCCTGCCATTATGGATTTGTTCATTGTCAAGGTAATACTCCATGGTCAGTCAGTGTGTAGAGACAGGTGCACATGCAGCACTCCCAGTGTCAAGAGTGTGTCAAATCTCTGTGTGTACAAGTCTTCACGTTTAATTAAACAATAACTGATCAATGATGGCGTCTGCTATTATTATTACTATTATTATTATTATTATTATATATTTCTGGTAATGAAACCAAGGATGCCTCATAAATCTTTATTGTCCAATCTTTAAAAATATAAAAATGGAAAATTTACCTGTCTAAAATTGATTGACTAAAGCTCCAAAAACAGAACAGTAAACATCTTAAACAAAGAAATATCACTGAAATCACTGCAGTGAACAAGGGTGCTTGGACTGCTTGCTATGTGAACCAGAAACACTAAGGTAACTTCTACTTTTCCACGATACGTGTTCTGGGTTCTTTAACATTCACTACCAATCCCAGTACACGGGACGTACGGCTTAATGTCATACCCAAAGGATAAGGCAATTATGGTAAAGTATCTTGCTCAAGGACAAAAGTGTTACCACCGGGATTCAAGAGCATACACTCTGCTGATCAGAAACACGAGAGCTTGAGTCCGGTGCTCTGAACCGCTCGATCAGGTTTCAATGCAGCATTGAGATCATGTCTGTTCCCTGCAGTACTGAGTATCAACAATACTTGGAAAACTCAAATTGACCAAAACAAGCATTGTTTATTGATGCCAAACTCATGTAATTTTAAGTGCCTTCCCAATCCCCCCACTTCAAGAAAAACAAACATAACTTGGGTAAATGTACGCAAAAATACATACATGTACATCTACGATACAAACTGTGGATTTACATTTACCATATTTACATACAATGAACAATGTACATTGCATCATCTTCAAATGTGATCCTAATTTGTCTAGGTAAGTAACATTTCTGAGTAAAAATAATAAGAATAATAATAATAATAATGATAATAATATTGGCTCTTACATGTATATCTAGCGCAGTTCCAAAGAATGATCATTGCGCTTCACACATTATTACCCCTGATCACTGGCCCATTTACATGTACTTCATTCCTGAAACCATCTCAGCTCCCTGGGGAGTATTGCCAAAGCGCACTAAGCTAAATCATTCACAAGAACCATCTCTGCCCTCACAGGTACCCAAGTGTCATGACCGGGATTCGAACCCACACCCTGATGACTCAGCCACCAGAACTTGAGTCCGATGCACTAAACCGCTCGGCCACGACACGCCATGTCAAATAATGTATCTGTCACCTTTCCCCTGACCTAAACATACTTAATGCTCACAAAGTTCCTGTGTTAGGGTGAAAATGTGGTTTAAACTGAAAATGTGTCCTCGCTGGCTTACCAAAAAATTGGCGGCCATTGAGAAAGTTTTTCATTGTGACGTCTTGTACATTGGTCAGCCCCAAGTAACCTGCTCCACAAGCAGGTTACTTGGGGCTGACCAGGGTGAGCCACAGCAATGACTTCAAAGCTACTCGAAATCACTGGGATCAGATATGGGTCGACCCAGGGAAGCTAGTCAAACGCACCTGCTGATGTACACTTATTGTAAGATGATTGATTGTCAGGAGAAACTTGTTTTCAGATACATGTAGTCATTTCCTGTAAGAATCTCATTTCAGCTCAGAATGATTAATTCATTTCTGATTGGAAAGAGAATACGTTGGCAATAGATTGAATGGAAAATGATTGTATTAAAACTGAGTGTTAAGCAGATCACAAGGGAAGCTAATCAGCAAAATGCATGAAACACTCTTCAATTATGTGATTGGACTTGCATGGGTCAATTAGTCTATAATCGGCAACATGGTTGAAACCTAGCCTTTTGTCAAGGCCATCGTGGCTTGGACAGCTTTGTAAACAGTGGAGCGACTGGAACGAGAGACCACGTGCACGAGCCGAGTGGCGAAGCCACGAGGGCCTTTTCCAACTTGTTTGCGTTTTTTTTAATGAATTATTCATGAAGTATGAAACGTGCGTTATGCACTTCTGATTGGTTTGGACTTTTGCTACCGTTTCGGGTAGCAAAAGTCGAGATTATAAAGAAACACATAAGAAACCGCAAACAAGTTGGAAAAGGCCCTCGTGGCTTCGCCACTCGCGTGCGTGGTCTCCCATTTCAGTCGCTTGGGATCGCGGCTCTACAAAGCTGTTCAAGCCATGAAGGCCTTGACAAAAGGCTAGGTTGAAACCCTGATTGAGCACCAATATGAGGTCTTAATATGTACATTTAAAAATTGCACCAGGAAAAAATATTATTTGTGTTTTTACACTGATGTTCAGCTTTTTACTAGATTAGATTAGATTAGATTAGATATTTTCTTTGTCCGCATCATAAACAATCCATTAGGAGACTCCCACCACTTAATCATTGCATTGTATTTAAAGTATTTTGGAGTACATGTATGTAGTAAATTGATTGAGTGAAAATAAACTGAACTGAACCACTAGACCACCGACCTTGCCTGGTGGATAGAGGCAGTTTGAATCCTATATTTTACATTGCGGGTACTGCAACCACTTTCATGACTTTATGACATATTCATCGAATGTTACACTGGACCACAGGCCCGAGGCCAGTCATTTTAGTGTTGGGCCAGTAAACTTATGACCTAACAAGTCCGATGGTCTTGTGTTTTTCAATTGAATAACAGAAACACATTATGTTCAAGTGTTGACTTTGGGTCTAATCAATTATCTTTCAATTCTATGAGTAATCAAGTATACTCTTCTCTTACTTGTCTCAGTTCGGGTTCATATAAAAGCAGTCAAATGCATGTTAAACTGTGTCAGCAATTTTTTTTCCACATTTTGAATCTGGTCTTGTTAACAAATGTCTGGTCCAGTACTTTTCCACCAATGTTATTGTTCCAAAAACAAAGGGACAGAGTGCAATACATTTTGTTATACTGGTATTCATGAATGGAACTTACTTCCTACTAGTCAAATGTTCTAACACTTATTGTCAATTTTAAAGGGCATTGAAACAACATCTCAATAAAATTTTTAACAATTGTGTTCCTCTTTTGATTTCCATATTTTTTTCCTGTGCAATTTTTTGTTTTGTAATTGATTGTCTGTCTTCGTGTTTTTTAAGGACCCCAATGGAAATAAGACCGTCTTTAATCAGTTTTTTGGGCTATCCTTGGCTTTTTAATCAGTCTCATTGTTATGTATTTTCTCTGTATGCTTGATTTTAATGCCGAATAAAACAATAATAACTAGAGCTTAAGTGTTTGTCAACAAACACAGAGCTGTTCCTGTAATTTTCAAAGAGTTTAAAACTGAAAAGAAATTGAAAATCGGGTTTGTAGTTCTTGAAATATGGTCCCACTTCCGGTTGACCCGGAAGTAAAGGTCAACATGGGGTCACGGTTACCCAAGGCTAATCCCCCATGACCAAGGAGTCTAAAACTGAAAACAGTTTGACAATCGGTTGTGTAGTTCTTGAGATATGGTCTTACTTCCGGTTGAGCCGGAAGTAAAGGTCAACATGAGGTCACCGTTATCCAAGGTTGATATACAATGGCCAAGGAGTCTATAACTGTAAAAAGTTCGAAAATCGGTTGTGTAATTCTTGAGATATGGTCCCACTTCCGGTTGACCCGGAAGTAAAGGTCAACATGGGGTCACGGTTACCCAAGGCTAATGCCCAATGCCCAAGGAGTCTATAACTGAAAACAAGTTTGAAAATCGGTTGTGTAGTTCTTGAGATAGGGTCCCACTTCCGGTTGACTTGGAAGTAAAGGTCAACATGAGGTCACAGTTACCCAAGGCTAATCTCCAATGCCCAAGGAGTCTATAACTGTAAAACGTTTGAAAATCGGTTGTGTAGTTCTTGAGATAGGGTCCCACTTCCGGTTGACCCGTTAGTAAAGGTGAACATGGGGTCACGGTTGCCCAGGGCTAATCTCTAATGCCCAAGGAGTCTATAACTGAAAACAGTTTGACGATCGGTTACATTTCGAGATATAGTGGTCTCAAGATTGGCTAATTAAATATTCACCTCGCTGTAAATGGGCTAATTAATTAAGAATTAAACAAAAAAATTACATTGAGAGTTAAGTTCATGTACTACTAAGCTTCAATTTAATATAGGATCTAACTCTTTCATATTTTTACGCTTTAGGATATTAGGTCACATGCATGGTTGTGTAAACAGGTTTTTTTACTTGAAATTTTGTTTAAACTGCTGTTACATGGGTCACCAACTGTTTCAGAAACGGTATGTTGACAATAAATAACCGTGAATGCTCAGGCTTATACGTAAGCCTGTGACGGTTACACAGTTAAGTGACAGATCTTACGGTTAAACGTTCACATTTGTACGGTTCGGATAAACGTTGAAAAAGTCCCTTAAAAAGTGCCGTGTTATGCTGACCAACTGCGATCACGAAACAGTTTTTTTTACTTGAAATGTTCTTTATGAAACTGCTGTTACACGGGTCATCAACTGTTTCAGAAACGGTTACACGTTTACAAAAAAATAACCGTGATTGCGCAGGCTTATACGTAAGCCTCTGACGGTTACACGGTTAAGTAACAGCTCTTACGGTTAAACATTCACATTTGTATGGTTCGGATAAACGTTGAAAAATTCACTTGAAAAGTGCTGCGAAATGCTGACCATAATAATTGCCAAACACACCTATATCGTTTCCAATTTACAGGCTTAATTCTTTGTTATTTCATTACTTTGCGTGCGGCATTAGTTGAAAGAAACATTGAACGCTAGAGGGCGTTCCACAACAAATCGATTGCACGATAATCCTGTTAAACGTTTAAATGTATACGTTTACATTTAAATGCTGAGGCTTTGTAAGCTTGCCTGTGACAGTCACACGATTAACCATCCGATCAACCGGTTGAACATCTACATTATTACGGTTCGGATAAATGTTGAAAAATCATCCTCAAAAAGTGTCGCGAAATTTTGACCATAATAAATGTGAACGGTTACACATGTAACTGACCGTTTCAGAAATGATTACGAGTTTACTAAAAGATAACTGTAAATGCATGTAAACAAAATGATGTTGTATTTAATTCGTAATCGTAACAATTTTTCTACCCTGAAATGCCAATCGAGTATGTTATATTTGTTTAGGCTTAAAAAGTAAATTCATATGAGATACGATTGTATTGTAATTTTGTCTCTTCACACCCCCAAATCCAACACTGACCGTTTAGCCATGAAAAACAAATTTCTCTTTACCACACCTTTCCTCAATCAGCTCTTTTTATTGCTAAAACATATCGTTTTCCGGCGAACGGGACCCAAGAGCAGACAAGTCTACAACGCCGGATATTCTCATAAAACACGGCATAAGGTTTTCGTCGTCCACGCTAAAAAAAACTTAATAACGACCTGCAGATCTGAGTGGTGGTGGTACAAGTACACGACGACATGAACCTCAGAGCTACAATCTTTTCAAAATTTTAAAATTTGACTGCTTTTCGTATATAAACACATATAAAATTCTAGACAGAGTACCCATGGCGTTCAATTTGTCTAAGAATTTGGGTTTATTTTCTACTGACAATGTTTTAATACGTTTTGATGCTTTTAAACTGAGCGTCAATCAAATCTTTATTGTTTTAAGAAACATTAGTGTTATGTAGGACGTTTAGTTTGAGATTAATTGAAAAAACTGTGTTTCTAGAAGTCGGATTTGTTTTCACTATCTCCATTTGTTTTGTACATGGGCGAAAACGCGCAATAAATGACGTCATTGTGACGTCGTTCCACATTTTAGGCCGAAAAGCACATCTACAGTACCCAAGAAGTCTAAAACTGAAAAAAGGTTGACGATCGGTCGTCTACTTTTTGAGATAGAGTGCTCTAAAGTCTGGCTAATTAAATATTCACCTCGCTGTAAAGTGGCTAATTAATTAAGAATTTTAACATTTTTTACATTTAGAGTTAAGTTTATGTTCTAAGCTTCAATTTGATATATGATTTAACTCTTTCGTATTTGCGCTCTAGGATATTAGGCTTAAAGAAAAAAACGTGTGCAAATGCTATGGGATTTGTGTGGAAACAAAGAATAATAATAATCTCGACGAAAACAATAGCTGTTCCGACTGCATCGTCGGAACAGCTAATAATAATAATAATAATCTCGACGAAAACAATAGCTGTTCCGACTGCGTCAGGAACAGCTAATAATCTCGACGAAAACAATAGCTGTTCCGACTGCGTCAGGAACAGCTAATTAGGTGTTTGTCAACAAACACAAAGCTGTTCCGTGTACATGTATTATTGTTTTGCTTCCATTAAGTGCTTCAAAGCTTTAAAGATGGTCTGATTTCAAGATAGAAGACTCTTGACATTTGACAGGTCCCTTTTTTACTTAGTGTGCCTAAAAACCTAAACCTGGTCTTCATTCTGATACTGAATCGAAAGGAGCTTTTAAACCAGAAATAAGGGTCAACTAGGGGTCATGGTAACTTTTCCCTATTATTAAATGGTCAAAGGGTTTATAACTGAAAAAAAATTGAAAATCAGGTGTGTAGTTCTTGAGATATAGTCCCACTTCCGGTTGACCCGGAAGTAAAGGTCAACATGGGGTGACGGTTACCCAAGACTAATCACCCATGCCCAAGGAGTTTATAACTGAAAAAAGTTTGAAAAACGGTTGTGTAGTTCTTGAGATTTGGTCCCACTTCCGGTTGACCTGGAAGTAAAGGTCAACATGGGGTCACGGTTACCCAAGGCTAATGCCCAATGCCCAAGGAGTCTATAACTGAAAACAAGTTTGAAAATCGGTTGTGTAGTTCTTGAGATAGGGTCCCACTTCCGGTTGACTTGGAAGTAAAGGTCAACATGAGGTCACAGTTACCCAAGGCTAATCTCCAATGCCCAAGGAGTCTATAACTGTAAAACGTTTGAAAATCGGTTGTGTAGTTCTTGAGATAGGGTCCCACTTCCGGTTAACCCGTTAGTAAAGGTGAACATGGGGTCACGGTTGCCCAGGGCTAATCTCTAATGCCCAAGGAGTCTATAACTGAAAACAGTTTGACGATCGGTTACATTTCGAGATATAGTGGTCTCAAGATTGGCTAATTAAATATTCACCTCGCTGTAAATGGGCTAATTAATTAAGAATTAAACAAAAAAATTACATTGAGAGTTAAGTTCATGTACTACTAAGCTTCAATTTAATATAGGATCTAACTCTTTCATATTTTTACGCTTTAGGATATTAGGTCACATGCATGGTTGTGTAAACAGGTTTTTTTACTTGAAATTTTGTTTAAACTGCTGTTACATGGGTCACCAACTGTTTCAGAAACGGTATGTTGACAATAAATAACCGTGAATGCTCAGGCTTATACGTAAGCCTGTGACGGTTACACAGTTAAGTGACAGATCTTACGGTTAAACGTTCACATTTGTACGGTTCGGATAAACGTTGAAAAAGTCCCTTAAAAAGTGCCGTGTTATGCTGACCAACTGCGATCACGAAACAGTTTTTTTTACTTGAAATGTTCTTTATGAAACTGCTGTTACACGGGTCATCAACTGTTTCAGAAACGGTTACACGTTTACAAAAAAATAACCGTGATTGCGCAGGCTTATACGTAAGCCTCTGACGGTTACACGGTTAAGTAACAGCTCTTACGGTTAAACATTCACATTTGTATGGTTCGGATAAACGTTGAAAAATTCACTTGAAAAGTGCTGCGAAATGCTGACCATAATAATTGCCAAACACACCTATATCGTTTCCAATTTACAGGCTTAATTCTTTGTTATTTCATTACTTTGCGTGCGGCATTAGTTGAAAGAAACATTGAACGCTAGAGGGCGTTCCACAACAAATCGATTGCACGATAATCCTGTTAAACGTTTAAATGTATACGTTTACATTTAAATGCTGAGGCTTTGTAAGCTTGCCTGTGACAGTCACACGATTAACCATCCGATCAACCGGTTGAACATCTACATTATTACGGTTCGGATAAATGTTGAAAAATCATCCTCAAAAAGTGTCGCGAAATTTTGACCATAATAAATGTGAACGGTTACACATGTAACTGACCGTTTCAGAAATGATTACGAGTTTACTAAAAGATAACTGTAAATGCATGTAAACAAAATGATGTTGTATTTAATTCGTAATCGTAACAATTTTTCTACCCTGAAATGCCAATCGAGTATGTTATATTTGTTTAGGCTTAAACAGTAAATTCATATGAGATACGATTGTATTGTAATTTTGTCTCTTCACACCCCCAAATCCAACACTGACCGTTTAGCCATGAAAAACGAATTTCTCTTTACCACACCTTTCCTCAATCAGCTCTTTTTATTGCTAAAACATATCGTTTTCCGGCGAACGGGACCCAAGAGCAGACAAGTCTACAACGCCGGATATTCTCATAAAACACGGCATAAGGTTTTCGTCGTCCACGCTAAAAAAAACTTAATAACGACCTGCAGATCTGAGTGGTGGTGGTACAAGTACACGACGACATGAACCTCAGAGCTACAATCTTTTCAAAATTTTAAAATTTGACTGCTTTTCGTATATAAACACATATAAAATTCTAGACAGAGTACCCATGGCGTTCAATTTGTCTAAGAATTTGGGTTTATTTTCTACTGACAATGTTTTAATACGTTTTGATGCTTTTAAACTGAGCGTCAATCAAATCTTTATTGTTTTAAGAAACATTAGTGTTATGTAGGACGTTTAGTTTGAGATTAATTGAAAAAACTGTGTTTCTAGAAGTCGGATTTGTTTTCACTATCTCCATTTGTTTTGTACATGGGCGAAAACGCGCAATAAATGACGTCATTGTGACGTCGTTCCACATTTTAGGCCGAAAAGCACATCTACAGTACCCAAGAAGTCTAAAACTGAAAAAAGGTTGACGATCGGTCGTCTACTTTTTGAGATAGAGTGCTCTAAAGTCTGGCTAATTAAATATTCACCTCGCTGTAAAGTGGCTAATTAATTAAGAATTTTAACATTTTTTACATTTAGAGTTAAGTTTATGTTCTAAGCTTCAATTTGATATATGATTTAACTCTTTCGTATTTGCGCTCTAGGATATTAGGCTTAAAGAAAAAAACGTGTGCAAATGCTATGGGATTTGTGTGGAAACAAAGAATAATAATAATCTCGACGAAAACAATAGCTGTTCCGACTGCATCGTCGGAACAGCTAATAAATGATAAGTAAAGATTATGAGCTACAAGCCCTGTAGTCTTGTGGATTTTACCCCCCAAACTTGAGCCCTGGTACGTAGACAGTAGAGATTGTCAATCCCCTCCTGATGCCTGAATGTTGATCAAGACTTGTAATGACAGGAAATGTTCCCAGCTGCAATTTTTGATCTGACAGTGACAAAGAGGCTCTTAAAGGAATGTGACACATTGGTTTTTGGACGAGTAAATTTTAAACTTGCATCAGGAAAAACAATAATTTTTGTTTTTACATCGATGTGTGTTTAACCCTTACAGTGCCGGCCTCGTTTTGGTAATTCTGTATCAACAGGCCGGCCATTTTTTATTTTTTTATATTTTTTTTAGAGTAGTAGAACGTAAGGGAACGTTTGCGGCCTGTGGATGGATATTCAGTATGATGTTTCAGAACGTTGGCGGCGCTCGAAGGGTTAAAGCACTGTATACTACATGTAGGTACTTTCCCGAACATATTCTTTGTGAACACAAAATTCCAAAGGCATACATCTCGGGTGGGATTCGAACCCAAGACTGTGTTATTCTAGAGCAGATGTCTTACCACTAGACCCTTGAGCTTGCCTGGTAGCTAGAGGCAGTTTGCTATATTAGCAGCGGGTGCCGCAACGACTTTGTACTATGTCTGTATTTGGAGACTGTCAATCCCCCTGATGCCTGAATGTTGAGACTAGTAATGACAGGAAACGTTCCCAGCTGCAATTTTTGATCTGACAGTGACAAAGAGTCTCTTAAAGGAAGGTACACATTGGTTCTTGGACGAGTAAATCAGAAATAGTGGGTAAATTCACTACGGCATACTGTTTGTGGTTAAGAGCATCGGATTCAAGTTCTGGTGGTTTAGTCATCGGGGTGTGGGTTCGAGTCCCGGTCATGACGCTTGTGTCCTTGAGCAAGACACTTTGCTATAATTGCTTCTCTTCACCCAGGGGTATAAATGGGCACCTGCAAGGGTAGAGGTTGATTGTGTTTGAAAAAGCCTTCGGAGCGCCATCACGGCAGCCCGGGCTGTATACTCCCCAGGGAAATGAGAAAGATTCAAGGAATGTTATTGGCCCAATGACCAGGGTACTAATGTAAAGCGCATTGATACGTTGTTGTAAAATGCGCTATACATGTATAAGAACTAGTTTGTTTTTTGGGGTTGTTTTTTTCTGCCCTTGGTCTTCGCTCCGGAAGCAACATGGCAATTTTCCATTATAAGGGCAGCTCGAATTTGGGGAAAAAATCCACAAGACCGCAGGGCTTGTAGCTCAAAATGCTTACTGGACCAGAATTTTCTTTTTACAAGACCAGAATTGAAGTGAGAGAAGAAGAAAAGAAAAAATAAATACACAGTTTAACATACATTGTATACTATTTTAATTTGAGAGATGATTGGTCTCATTTATATTATGGGCAAGCATTCTTCAATACTCAACTGAATTAACCCTTTCCTTACCATAGGCGACTTTAGTTGACCAAGCTTACACACAAAAAAGCAATCAAGCCTGAGCACAAAGGCCATTTGTAATAAAGCTGTAGTTTTGTCCATGTTTGCCCTCCATACCCAAGCTTACCATCATTGGAAAGGGAAAGATCGGATCTTTCCAATGATGGTCAAATAAAATAAGGTTGCTATTTTGCAATCTCTTCAAACTGGAGTTGAAAGATCCGAAATGCCAAACACCTACGGAGCGCCATATGGTTGTGTACAAAAAAGTGTTTGAGATCACAGATCATACCGAGGAAAGAAAGACAAAGAACTTTGACATTTATTGACCGATCTCAATAATTATTTGATTATATGAAAGGGAATTCAATAAGTGAGAACCTTTTTATTACTTATTTTGCTGTAAAACAATGTCTTCAAGTAGATAATGGGGGTTTGTAAAAATGACCTTTGAACGAAAGCTTTCTGTTGTGTAAGAATGTGTGCTTCACGCTTGAGTGGTCAAACAATGTGGTTATCAGCAGTTGTTTATGTCCAAACAATTCGGTAAGGAAAGGGTTAAAACACTCTTATCAAACTGAAAGTCAACACTTGAACAAAAACACAAGACTGCCAGACTTGTCCAGTCATGACTTTAATTTTGAGCACTGAACACTGCTGAAGGGCTACTTCTACATGTACATGTACATGTAGAAGCCTACATGTATCTTCTGTTAGTGAGTTCAAAATTGCTCTCAAAACCCATCTCTTCCAGAATGGTAGTTTTGCTTAGTTTCAGACACTGTCTTTGCATTGATTGTTGTTACTATATGCTGTTTTGGAATGTTGCTATTTTATTATTTTCATTTATGTGTTTTGTTCCGCGCCATGAGCGTCAAAACTTGACGGATACCGGCGCGCTATAAGTGTTCTTATTATTATTATTATTATTAAATGTAAATTTGTATTGGAATTTTGCAAAGAGCGTCTCAGCAAAAGCACAGAGCATCAATGATGAAATTGTCCTAGGTGACGGGTTAATTCCAGGTCGGTAGTTTTTACTACTAATAACTTGATTAAAATACAAAAATCTAATTAAAATTAAAAATATTTGACTGCTCATTATTGGAGAAAATGTTGTTTGCTGTCATACCAACAATCAAAACTGTTTCAGGTTTCAGGTTTATTTCCATACCATTAGGCAGTACAATATAAGGGGAAAAATACTTATCGGAACTTATTAATAGTATGGGGCGGTCAGACAAGAAGCCTAAGCTTGTACAAGGTCTGGCCTCTTCATAAAGGATACATATAAATAATAGTTACAATCATGAGTCTCCAAATAAATAAGCAATTATTATTATATGCTATTGTTATTAAATAATTTAATTTAATAAAGTCATAACCTGATAAAGTCAATAAATACTGTGGGGCATTCTGGATCAATTTTTGTTTTAATTTTTAGCAGAAGCACGCTGAACTGAAACAAGGTCTTCGGAATGTTTTCTACTCGGCGGCGTGAATCTTGTTTTTAAAATTAAAATTTATGTTATAAACCATGTAAACCAAACGGAAAACCGACTGCTGGGTAAATTTGAAAATAATTTGGGGTTGAACAAAGAAAAATTGACTAGATTGGGATTTGAACCAACACTAAACTAGAGGTGGTTGGTTCAACACAATATACAATTAAAATGAAAACATTTTACTTTCATTATTGGAGAATTGTTTGCTGTCATGATGTATCTGTTACTTATGCATGCCTCTATGTGTACAAACTTGAAATATGTACACAATTATTTTCAATCTGTTTTAGCAAGCACTGCTGGTCGAGTCCTGTGTCTTGTCAAACCATTGCGATGTTTGTTCAATAAATACAGCATTTTGGTGATTACTTCTTATTCCCCAAATAATCAAATGGGTCTAAATTTGATAGAAACCTTCATGCCCTGCTCCTCAACAGAATAAAATCAACTTAGGGGTTAAAATTGTTTAAGTCAGCAGACGTTTTACGTTATTTTACCAAATCAAAATACCCATAAAATGAATGTAAACATAACAAACGTAGTGTGTGGGTATACATGTACATGTACTTCACATGGACTGTACATGTAAGATGTAGATTTCCATGTTCAACCTATCGTAACCATAGCAGCGTAAAGAACCCATTCCCAGACATCAACCATTGATTATAAAAACCTCAACTCATATGTAATACCCTACAATATGACAGAATAATTCACTACAAAGCGCCTTGAAATGGTTGCTAGGCAACCATTTATACAGCAGGCTTGGACCTTTGATGGTAGATTCCATTGTTCATGCACTAGTAATGAAAGTTAAGGACAAGCGCATACATGTAGCAATATTAACCATACACTAGACTCTCTACATACTCAAGCCTATCATCGACTATTTTATATGTAAACACAGCTGGGGGGAAATTAATATCAGACCATAATAAAAAATGCTGAGCATCCCTGCCCGTCCATCACAAATACCCTTGCGTTATGGTGTCGTCTTTTAAATAATTACTGAAGAAAAATATTTCGCATCGCAGCGTACAGGCGTACAGTGTAGAAGGTACTGTTTAAATCAATTTTTGTTTCAATGCCACAGTTCTAAAGTTACTGAACAGAACCTGAGAAAATAATTCCAATTTTGAGCATAGACTTGTAAATATCACTGTGCTCATCAGTTAGTCTGCCCTTGACTACCATTTTATTTCTGTTGTGGTAGTCTAGGTGCCAGCCTGTTTTCGCGAGCTCTACATGCATGGTGTACATTGCATATAAGTACCACAGATGTGGTACAAAAATACAGATCCTTTTTATTTAGTTGGTTGAACACGCGTCATGTGCCATCCATTGTATTTACTACCGTGACACTCCAAATTTAATATTGGACATGCGCCCGTAAAATATGGACAACAATATTGGACACTGCACAACGTCAGTCAAAGAATATTTATTACCCAACAGTTTGTCCAAACAAGGCAAAATTGTGTCATGGTGGACACATACATTTGTACAATACATTTTCTAGATTTTATAATGCATCACGCACGCTAAAATCATCACTCGCTAAAAAGATATATTGCAATATTCCTGTTACACAATGTAAATTGGCTTTCTGATAAAATACAATTTTGCCGATACAAGCCATTCTGCCTTGAAAGCAAAAACAGAATTCCAGCTTTGCACTTACACCTCCCACAGCGAACTCTTAAGGGGTTGTCGGTTTTATTACTTTTTTGAGCTTGAATCAAATATATTGAATTCCTGAGATGCGTTCATAACAATCCTTCCCTTAGGCCAGCGAGTGTCTCTGAAATCCAGATGGAATTGGTCGAGATCAAACAAATGTCATAATAAGCCACATCATAGATTCAGTTTTGTCAACCTTTTACTAAATTACAATTTATCTGGGGTTCCCCCAGGCTAGAGGTCACATGTGACCAACTTTCAAGAATTCAAGATGACACACAAAGAGTTAATTTAAAAGATAACCTTGCATTCAGCAAAAATGACAAAGGATGGGACAAAATTATAATATTGCAATCCTATCGCCCACGTTAGAGCAGACAAATCTCAGCCTGGGTACAATAAGAGCCTATGTTGATCCAGAAGGTGGCAAGTTGTAGCATTTCACTTCCTGTGGGCTATTTTTACTTGTAAAAAAATGCTCTCTTCACAATTGGAAATTGATATTTTAAGCTTGTTTTTCTTAACACTGCAAATTGACTATTGCCACTCTGAAAAGAAAATTCAAATTGTGGGATTAGTTTGCAGTTTTCTATCCATAAGAAATCTACATGTATATTCAGTGGCACCAAGGACTGCAGGGCTTGGCCTGTACACTGGACCACAGGGGTGAGGCTCATGGTTTTTATGTTGGGCTACTAAACTCATGATCGGACACAAGTCCATTGGTCTCGTGATTTTCAATTTATTATCAAGACTCACTGTGAACTGGATCTTGAACAGAAACACATTATGTTCAAATGTTGACTTTGAGTCTATTGAGTAATAAAATACTGCAAAGAGACAGATGAGATAAATCTTCTCTTCAAACAGGGCCCAGCTAAGCACAACAACATTTTGCTTACCAGAATAAGGTTACCAGCCAAACTACCATGTCACATGTACAATTGTTGACTGGTATCCTGCTCATTTCTGCTTAGCAAACAATTGTTAAGCAAAATTGTCTGCTTAAGCAGCTCTATGAAATTGGGCCCTGCTTAAGCACAAAAAGTAGCTAAGCACAACAACATTTTGCTTACCAGAATAAGGTTACCAGCCAAACTACCATGTCACATGTACAATTGTTGACTGGTATCCTGCTCATTTCTGCTTAGCAAACAATTGTTAAGCAAAATTGTCTGCTTAAGCAGCTCTATGAAATTGGGCCCTGCTTAAGCACAAAAAGTAGCTAAGCACAACAACATTTTGCTTACCAGAATAAGGTTACCAGCCAAACTACCATGTCACATGTACAATTGTTGGCTGGTATCCTGCTCATTTCTGCTTAGCAGACAATTGTTAAGCAAAATTTTCTGCTTAAGCAGCTCTTTGAAATTGGGCCCTGATGTCTTGGTGAATTTAATGCCAAACTATAAAAAAAATTATATTCTTTATAAGTATCCCCAATGCAAAAATTAAGATGCTAGCTCAGTGGTCTAGTGGTAAGACATCTGCTCTAGCAATGCAAAGGTCGTGGGTTTGAATCTCACCCTAAGATTTGCCTGTGGATTTTTTTCACGTAACTCGAGTAAGTACTGAGTATACAGTGCTTAATACACATCGGTGTAAGGGTCCCAGAACTCTGGAAAGTACTGAGTATACAGTTCTTAATACACATCGGTGTAAGGGTCCCAGAACTCTGGAAAGTACTGAGTATACAGTGCTTAATACACATCGGTGTAAGGGTCCCAGAACTCTGGAAAGTACTGAGTATACAGTTCTTAATACACATCGGTGTAAGGGTCCCAGAACTCTGGAAAGTACTGAGTATACAGTTCTTAATACACATCGGTGTAAGGGTCCCAGAACTCTGGAAAGTACTGAGTATACAGTGCTTAATACACATCGGTGTAAGGGTCCCAGAACTCTGGTAAGTACTGAGTATACAGTTCTTAATACACATCGGTGTAAGGGTCCCAGAACTCTGGAAAGTACTGAGTATACAGTTCTTAATACACATCGGTGTAAGGGTCCCAGAACTCTGGAAAGTACTGAGTATACAGTGCTTAATACACATCGGTGTAAGGGTCCCAGAACTCTGGAAAGTACTGAGTATACAGTTCTTAATACACATCGGTGTAAGGGTCCCAGAACTCTGGAAAGTACTGAGTATACAGTTCTTAATACACATCGGTGTAAGGGTCCCAGAACTCTGGAAAGTACTGAGTATACAGTGCTTAATACACATCGGTGTAAGGGTCCCAGAACTCTGGTAAGTACTGAGTATACAGTTCTTAATACACATCGGTGTAAGGGTCCCAGAACTCTGGAAAGTACTGAGTATACAGTTCTTAATACACATCGGTGTAAGGGTCCCAGAACTCTGGAAAGTACTGAGTATACAGTGCTTAATACACATCGGTGTAAGGGTCCCAGAACTCTGGAAAGTACTGAGTATACAGTGCTTAATACACATCGGTGTAAGGGTCCCAGAACTCTGGAAAGTACTGAGTATACAGTTCTTAATACACATCGGTGTAAGGGTCCCAGAACTCTGGAAAGTACTGAGTATACAGTGCTTAATACACATCGGTGTAAGGGTCCCAGAACTCTGGAAAGTACTGAGTATACAGTGCTTAATACACATCGGTGTAAGGGTCCCAGAACTCTGGAAAGTACTGAGTATACAGTTCTTAATACACATCGGTGTAAGGGTCCCAGAACTCTGGAAAGTACTGAGTATACAGTGCTTAATACACATCGGTGTAAGGGTCCCAGAACTCTGGAAAGTACTGAGTATACAGTGCTTAATACACATCGGTGTAAGGGTCCCAGAACTCTGGAAAGTACTGAGTATACAGTGCTTAATACACATCGGTGTAAGGGTCCCAGAACTCTGGAAAGTACTGAGTATACAGTGCTTAATACACATCGGTGTAAGGGTCCCAGAACTCTGGAAATTACTGAGTATACAGTGCTTAATACACATCGGTGTAAGGGTCCCAGAACTCTGGAAATTACTGAGTATACAGTGCTTAATACACATCGGTGTAAGGGTCCCAGAACTCTGGAAAGTACTGAGTATACAGTGCTTAATACACATCGGTGTAAGGGTCCCAGAACTCTGGAAAGTACTGAGTATACAGTGCTTAATACACATCGGTGTAAGGGTCCCAGAACTCTGGAAAGTACTGAGTATACAGTGCTTAACACACATCGGTGTAAGGGTCCCAGAACTCTGGAAAGTACTGAGTATACAGTGCTTAATACACATCGGTGTAAGGGTCCCAGAACTCTGGAAAGTACTGAGTATACAGTGCTTAACACACATCGGTGTAATGGTCCCAGAACTCTGGAAAGTACTGAGTATACAGTGCTTAATACACATCGGTGTAAGGGTCCCAGAACTCTGGAAAGTACTGAGTATACAGTGCTTAACACACATCGGTGTAAGGGTCCCAGAACTCTGGAAAGTACTGAGTATACAGTGCTTTATAAATACACATCGGTGTAAGGGTCCCAGAACTCTGGTAAGTACTGAGTATACAGTGCTTAATACACATCGGTGTAAGGGTCCCAGAACTCTGGTAAGTACTGAGTATACAGTGCTTAATACACATCGGTGTAAGGGTCCCAGAACTCTGGTAAGTACTGAGTATACAGTGCTTAATACACATCGGTGTAAGGGTCCCAGAACTCTGGTAAGTACTGAGTATACAGTGCTTAATACACATCGGTGTAAGGGTCCCAGAACTCTGGTAAGTACTGAGTATACAGTGCTTAATACACATCGGTGTATGGGTCCCAGAACTCTGGTAAGTACCGAGTATACATTGTACAGTGCTTAATACACATCGGTGTAAGGGTCCCAGAACTCTGGAAAGTACTGAGTATACAGTGCTTAATACACATCGGTGTAAGGGTACCAGAACTCTGGTAAGTACTGAGTATACAGTGCTTAATACACATCGGTGTAAGGGTAAAAAACTTAAATATTCTTTATCCCGAATGCAAAAATTAACATCTATTAAATTGTGTGGTACCCGCTGCCAATGATTCGAACCGCCTCTAGCCATTGGGCTAGGTCGGTGGTCTAGTGGTAAGACATCTGCTCTAGCAATGCAAAGGTCGTGCGTTCAAATCCCACCCGAGTGATTTGCCTGTGGATTTTGTTTTTCACAGAACTCGGGTAAGTACTGAGTATACAGTGCTTAACACACATCGGGAACTTAACACACATGTAAGGGGGAAAAAGGAAGAACAATTTTTGTTTTATTAAGATGCATGTTGACATGACTGAGGAAATTGTTTTTTCATTCTGAGTCTGGTCTTGTACACACATTTCTGGTCCAGTAAACATTTTGAACTACAAGCCCTAAGGTCTTGTGGATTTTTCTCCCAAATTCGAGCCTTGGACATGTTGGACTGTTAAATTCCAAATTCAATTAAATCACCATTTCATGTACGAATAATTAGCTAGTCATTTTGCACCAGCACATCAGATATTATAATGTTCATGACATTCAATATCCACATATTGTCACAGTTTCACAAAGTGGCGAATCTGCCCACTGTTAAAATTCCATGTTTTTAGAAAAATCATTGAAAAATCAGTGCTGAACGGTTTTTACAATTTAATTTAAAAATATGTTAAAGGTGTTGTCATGATCAAAACAGGCATGTGGCTGAACATGGAATTATGAACTTTCACCCAAAAGCATGCACGCTCTCCCTCCGTATCACATCTATGGTGAGCCTGAGTGCAGACTCATAATATCCCATAGTATAATACACCTAAAAAAACACTTCAGCTTTGTTTCACCTTCCTACACTGTACATGTGAACTGACTCACCCACTGAGATTCCAAATAATCCCATGGGTCGTTACTGATTAGTTTTTGATACAATGATATTTTGGTTTGCTTTACATCTTTAGTTATTTATGGAGGTACATGTAACCATGGTTACATGGTTACATGATAATGAGTTTTCATCATTCCTCAAGGGGACAGTGAAATAAAGCATCAAAACGTAGGAGTTTTGCACTGACACAAATTCTACAGACTCCAACCCCCGCCTCAACCCACGCCTCAAAATAAAAAAGGGTTGGAAAGGAAAGTGTTCTGCACCATGTGTCTGATGAAGACACATTGTGTTAACACCTGAACACAAGGCAATAACATTGCAGTGGAATGGATAATGACACTGTGCAAATTAAGCATGAAGAAAATAACTAATGTACCGTAAGTAATTAGACTTGCAAGTTTGGCATCAAGCAAACTACATGATTGAATGAAGTGTCAATGAGTAATAAGCTTTCAGATGTCTGTCTGCTAGAATTATAATCAAACCCATAGATCACACACATTACACACATATTTTGAAGTACATTGTACATGTAGGTCCTACTGTTCATGTACATGTCTGAATGTACATTACATCTAAGAGTAGCGCTGGACGATATCACGATATTATCGTCGCGTTGCGATATTGAAACAATATCGTCAATACCGATGACTGTTTTTAAAAATATCGAAATATCGCGATATTCACGATATTTAAAAAAATAGACGATATGGTTTTAAAGAATGCCTCTAAAGAATGCCTCTTTCAGTCATAACATTCGGCATATGATTTTTAACTTGCGTAGGCCATTCCAACAAGACGGCGTCCAACCCTGCCTCATTCGTAAACGACAGATTTTTTATTTAAACCAGACGCAGTTGAATGGATAGCAGCTTAAATTAATAATATTCGAAGGAAACTACTGAACACAATGTGTCTTCCCATCTAGTAGCCATGGGTGTCTTTCTTCATGGTATCGCCGAAGAAAAACGTGATTGGCACAAGCTGATTGATTGGCTGATTTCTGACTGGCCGCTTTCCGATTGGCCGATTGGTGTGAATAATTATGACGTAATGCTTCTCGCAGCGCTCCTATCGATCCCGCGGATGTGCTTGCTCCTAACCTGGTTAACTTTATACTTACGGGATGAAGGAAGGGTGTGTAGCCGTGGGAGCGAAAATGCAAGAGAAATTCCCATGGTGAGAAATCACCACGTGGTCGGGAAACGTATTTACATAACGTGCACATGGATACAACGTATCGGTATAAAAATCGAGGCATCAGCTTTTAGAGATCGCAACGTTCAATCGTGTGGAAGAGAAACCATGAATTAAATGTGTCGGAACAGTGATAAAAAGCACAACAAAATGTAAGACGTTCTGTTTTCATGGAATATGGATATTAAATTCAGTGATTTTACCTCAGCAGTTTATCAATACAGTCATGTCTTGTTTGTTTATTTATTTTATTGTTCATGTTCTCCCTGCGGTAAAATTGTTTTTTCCGTGTTCGAAAATTTTTCACGATATATCGACATATCGGCGATATTTACCCGACAATACATCGCCAGTCAAAATTTACGATATCGTCCAGGGCTATCTAAGAGGTAACGGACGCAATCACCTTTACTGTATGCCCTAGGTCGTCATGGTCATAGACCCCTTACATTGGCCGTCATCGCTGAGGTCAAACAATAGAAAAGTGCACGCGTGCACATGACACGCACAGCTCTAAGCCAATGATTGGCCGGTTTCAAAACAACAGCTTGGGCTCCATAAACGTGCACTTTCCTTGTGGGATTCAAACAGGTGGAAAGAGCCTAATTCTGAGCCCAAGTCCAAGTTTCAAAAATGGCCATAGTAGGTCTTCATTAACCTAAATGAGGCGCTGTTTGGGTCTTGTGACATCATGCAAGGGGTCCCTTTCAAATGTTAGTGGAATTTTAAATCTCCCTCATAGAGTTGCCAATTACCAAAGAAAACTACCTTGCTACAAGAACAAAGTATCCGACAAGCACAATGTACAGGCCTAATGCTTCACAGTAATAATTGAGGCAATTGCCTCTGTTGCCCCTGGTCATTGCCTTGGTGCCCCTTGAAATGTCACAATATAAATTTAAATCTCCCTCATAGAGTTGCCAATTACCAAAGAAAACTACCTTGCTCCAAGAACAAAGTATCCGGCAAGCACAATGTACATACAGTGTATACACAGGCCTGATGCTTCACAGAGGCAATGGAGGTACACAATGTAATTACCTCCGTTGCCCCTGGTCATTGCCTTGGTGCCCCTTGAAACGTCACAATATAAATTTAAATCTCCCTCATACATTAGAGTTGCCAATTACCAAAGAAAACTATGTGTACCTTGCTACAAGAACAAAGTATCTGACAAGCACAATAATACACAGGCCTCATGCTTCACAGAGGCCATGGAGGTACATGTACATGGTACATGTAATTGCCTCTGTTGCCCCTGGTCATTGCCTTGGTGCCCCTTGAAATGTCACAATATAAATTTACAATTTCTTCATAGAGGTGCCCTTTAGAAAAGATCAAACGCTAAGTGTTGCCCTTGCCCTTTCAAGAACGACAGGCATGAATACATTTTTCTTTGTTGCATCTAGAAGGAGAGACACTGCAAGGAGGCAATCACATCCATGCCCTGGCTTTGGCCTTGGTGCCCCTAAATAAGTTCCAATTACTTATTTACTTATTTTATTTTATTTTTCCCCATAGAGGTTCAGTTTAATTAGCAAGAACTGCCTTGCCCCTACAAGAACGAGGTCAGGCTTGGTTGCACATAGACTCAAGAGTTTGGGCAAAGGTAAAGTTCAATGTCTAAGCAAATGAACAAAAGTGTTCTTAAAGCAGGGATGTGATAGGCTGTTGGAAAAAAAACCCTGAACTCTGAGCGCAAAGCGCGAAAGCTTGCGAGCTCGAAAACTTGCGAGAACGAAGCCCAATAATAACATTTAAAGGATTTCTCTTTATGGAGGGCAAAAAAAAGGATTTCCGGTTAAATCGGAGGAATCACATCCCTGAATAAGGTGTAAAAATAAGAAGGGAACAAAGTATCATGTATTGACCCAAATCAACTGACTTCATCATCATAATAATCTTGGTTGCACCATTTTGGAAGTCAATGTCCCCGTGTGTTATACAGTGTAGTGGGCATGTTAACGGAAGGGTCATAGATTGGCAAGAACTCCATAAATTAATGGCCATAAAAATTTACTTTGTGAGAATCACTGCAGCTGTTGATAGTATAAACTATACTAAGAAGTAATAAGTAATATGGTTTGGATGATTGTTCACCCAAAACATTTGAATCTGAGAAACGATTCATGCATGAATCGTTTTTTCAGAATTCTGAGGGATGGTGCCTATTGCGAATGCGGCAGCCAGAGAGATGCGGTTGGTACCTGCTGTCACCTTGCTAAATATGTATGGATTTGACATTCGTGTGAAAATACTGGTGACAGTTTTGGGGCTATTTTTTAGCAAATAGAAACTGTATTCAGCAGATTCACACATACATGTATGTGACTTCTATTATATCTTTCTTTATAATTTTGCCTATAAATCAGCATTATGCTGACAAAAGCCAATCTACGACCCTATACCATTAAGTGACCATTAAGTGACGTGGCGTTTACACGCTTACCATAATTTGTATGTGCAATGGCATGCATGACAGACAGTAGCCACCAGGTGCAAGGGGTGAAAACCAGAATGTATTGTACAGACATGTGACAGAGTACCACACATAATTAGGCAAGTATGCATCAGGGTGTACTTGCAAAGGTAGTGGATTAATAATAATAATAATAATAATAATAATAATATCGGCTCTTATATAGAGCAATTCCAAAGAATGATCATTGCGCTTCACACATTATTACCCCTGGTCACTGGGCCATTTATTTCATTCTTGAAACCATCTCAGCTCCCTGGGGAGTATACAGCCTGTGCTGCCAAAGCGCACCAAGTTAAATCATTCACAAAACCATCTCTGCCCTCACAGGTACCCATTTTACCCCTGGGTGAAGAGAAGTAAATAGTAAAGTGTCTTGCTCAAGGTCACAAGTGTCATGACCGAGATTCGAACCCACACCCTGATGACTCAGCCACCAGAACTTGAGTCCGATGCACTTAACCATTCGGCCACGACACGCCCTGATTCTAGTCTTAACTCACTGTCCATGTACAGTTCCAATTCGTTCATACACTGTATGACTGAATAAGAAATGCACTAAATAAAATATTAATCATAATTCAGTCAGGTTTAACCCTAACTCCCAAAGCGTTTTTACTAGAATCCACCCCTAACCCAACACATTCCAACAGCTTATACTACCATGAGATGGGAACTGTGCCCAATCTTAGGTGGACGATACACAACCTAACAAACTCCAACAGGCTTTTTTTGTTTGATTTTGTTGGAGTGTGTACACTTGGCATGTGCAAAAATTTGATCAGTGAAATCACACAGTACCCAACATAACATAATCCAACAACTATCTCATTAGACCATGGAGGAAAGAGCAATGCCAGACATGTACATTTCACACATCCACCATACCCACTCAATCAAATTCCAACACCATTACTTGTCAGCAAGGATACACAATCCCACAGAATCAAACACCCAATCCTAACTTCACTGTACTTAACCTAACAAAATTAAACACTTTGCCCTGTTTGAATTTGTAGGGTATGGGAGGGTTAGGGTTAAAGAAGACTCACACCTTTGATTACTCCATAAATTAATGGCCATAAAAACTTACTTAGCGAGAAGCACTGCAGCTGTTGATAATACACAATTTTGAGAAACAATTCCCTTCAAAGGAATGTGGTTTTAGAGAGAGGCATCAAAAACATTATAATCAAAGAAAGTTTCTGCATTAAACATTTCCCAGATTGTGTATTCCAATTATGGATTTTTCTTCCTGCATGGATACATTAACCGCTCCCGATTTTTCGGCAATATCTCAAAAACCTAGACAATCTTTTGAAACTAAATGTTCACAGGTTGGTTTTATAGTAATATCAACATATAATACATGTAGGATCAAAACAACAAGGGTGTTTTTTCTTTCTTTATTTTCTTGCAACTTCGATGACCGATTCAGCCCAAATTTTCACAGGTTTGTTATTTTATGCATATGTTGGGATACACCGAGTGACAATACTGGTCTTTGATAATTACCAAACATGTTCAGTGCCTTTAATCCTATTGTGGCGTGTCGTGGCCGAGTGGATAAGAACACCGAACACCGAACTCAAGTTCTGGTGTTTCTGTTCAGCAGAGTGTGGGTTCGAGTCCCGGTCGTGACACTTGTGTCCCTGAGCAAGACACTTAACTATAATTGCTTCTCTCCACCCAGGGGTAAAATGGGTACCTGTGAGGGCAGAGATGGTTCTTGTGATGGATTTAGCCTAGTAGCGCATTGCAGCACAGGCTGTATACTCCCCAGGGAGCTGCTCGATGGTTTTAAAGGATTGAAATAAAATGGCCCAGTGACCAGGGTATATGCGCCTCGGAATAGGTTACCTAGATAGATGGCGCTTTATAAATGCTTGATATTATTATTATTAACCCTCCTACTGTTCGCAACATTTTCAAGTGAGTTGACCAACCATTTGAAACCATTCAACTGCCAAAGTTGTGTATGGTGGCACAACTGTGCACAGAACTAACTGTACTGTGTACACGCATTCCCTCATGGTATCATATTGCAAGGCTGGCATAGCTTATCATTCAAAACCACAGTGAATGGTATTGAATGGTCAGACAGCAAGAGGGTTAAGGTGCATAGGCCTACTTTGCTTTTTAAAATAAATTATTGAGTTGGTTTGTTCCAGGTTTCTTTTCTAAAACAAGTCTTCCAATTCTAATGAGGAAGTTTTTGTTTAAAGTTCACTTTTTTATCACTTTTATAAAATGTATACATGTATGTACTTTCATTTTGACCATATTTTATTTTTAGCATTCTGTATTATTCACTTTGCATTACTGTAATTTGTGCAACATTGAATAAACGTATTATGATTGATTGATACGTACATACATGTATGGACTAAAGGAAATAACTATTGAAGGTACCAGTGCGCAGGTTGTGCTCCTGTATTCATGGTCGGTAGGCTACTGTATACAAATCATTAAAACCTATTTTTGTAAAAGTTTGATGTACGTGTACTCCACAACAACCCACAGGTTCCTAGTGATAAAACCACAAAATACTACACAGGCAAGGCGTTACTCTTACATGACTTCCTATAACATCCTATGACTGGCCATGAACTACAAATGCGTACGGGATGAATTCTAGTCCTTGACATCAATTACGTACGTTCAGGATTTGGTTCCTGTTTGTATTGTCTTTTTTACTTTTGGTTTCTTTTTTCAAATAATTTGAGTCTTTTTGTCAACAGAAATTTTGAATAGTCTGTGTTCTACACACAAGTGGAACTTCACAAGATGTTTTTCACTTAATTTCTGTAGCAAAGAGCATTCAGTTATTCTAGATTCAGTTGTTAATACATTTTCAAAGAATTGACACAACTTTGATTTTGGTAAAACCATTTCCTCAATGGTCAGTGCAAATCCTGCCACAAAAATAAAACCTGAGAGTGTCAAACCAGAGCTGCTGGGGATACACATTGAATATCTCATCCCAGAATAGACTCCAAGTAGGACCCAATAGAGAAGAACTGATTTTAGCATTCAGCGTTCTCCCTCTACAGTGGTCCACTGGACAAATACGCTAGTTAAAACACATGGGAACCAGTCAACATTCACTCCAAGTGGTCGGCTGGCTACAGTAGCTCAGTGTTGAAAAGCATCTCTATTTAATATTTTCAAATATGGACTAATGAAAAAGGTAATGAACTTGGAAATGACTGGCTTGTTCAGTGTTGAAAAGCATCTCTATTTAATACTATTACTACTGTAGTATGGACTAGTGACAAAGCTATCAGACTTGGAAATGACTGGTCCAGCTGGCTAGTTCAGCATGTTCAGTGTTGAAAAGCATCCTCTATTTAATACTAAGTATGGACTAGCGGACTTGGAAATGACTGGTTCGACTGGCTAGCTCAGTGTTGAAAAGCATCCTCTATTTAATACTAAGTATGGACTAGTGAAAAAGCTAGCGGACTTGGAAATGACAGGCTAACTGGTCCAGCTGGCTACATGTTCAGCTTTGAAAAGCGTGATCCTACATGCATTTCATCATTCACAAGTATGGACTAGTGAAACAGCTAGCAGACTTGTGAGATGAAAAGCTAACAGGTCCAACTGGCTTAGTGATTGAAAAAGTTTAAAATGGCAAACTCTTGAGCATGGTAGGATAGACTACACTTTACACATGTATACAAAGGTGCACATACAAAGGGTCCAAGAGGGCAGTATGGTTACAGGTTAAAGACCCCGATGCAAATTTCACATAATCAAATTGTTGGACTTCCTGCTGCTAATAGAATTTAAACTGCCCCTAGTAGCTGCCGGGCAATCTCAGTGGTCTAATGTAAGGCATCTGAGCACTCTAAAATGGCAAAGGTTGTGGGTTCAAATCCCACCCAAGTAACATGCATGTGAATTTCTTTTTCACAAGACAAGGGAAAGTACTGAGTATTTAGTGGTTTTTAGAAGTTCAGACACGTTGCTGCATGGGCAAAACCCCAGAATATGGGTAAATACTGTTCTAACAAAAGCGTTTGTATCAAGAAACCCTGCTACATGTACCAATCCAAGGGTAAAATTCAAGCCTTTTTGACAGTCTTGTTCCCTTAAATGCAGCCTGTATTTAATCAGTAAATGACTTCCCTTGTAAAGCAGTGCAAAACGATACACAAAATGTCTAAGTTGCTTCTCAAATGCTACTCAATATTAGCATTCAGGCTGCATAAAACATGTTTAGGCTTGGTCTAAATATTTTGCTATGCTAAAATTGCTGAACAAAATCACTCCCGGCAAGTATGCATGCATGTAGCTTTAAAGGAAAGTATACCATTGCTTTTTGAAACTGTCTAATTGTATTTTAATCCTTTATAAATGCAAACAATATGTGAAAATATTATTCCAAAAGGTGGTTGCGTTTTTGAGAAAATCTAGAGCAGTTTTTTCCATGCAGGGAGAATAATTTCCGCAACTGGAATACACGTATGAGAAATGCTTCATGCAGTAACGGTTCTCAGATTGAAATGTTTTTGAATCCCTCTCTCTTAAACCACATTCCTTAGAAGGGAATCGTATCTCAAAATGTTAAACATTATCAACAGCTGCAGTGCTCTTTACCAAGTAAGATTTTATGGTCATGAATTTTTGGAGTAATCACTACAGGTATACACTCCCTTTAAAGGGAAGGCATACGTTTGGTTTTTGGAACCGTTCCATTGTTTTAAAGGCACTGAACACGTTTGGTAATTACTAAAAATATATATTTGCATAAAAACTTACTTGGTAACGAGCAACGGAGAGCTGTTGATAGTATAAAACATTGTGAGAAACCACTCCCTCTGAAGTAACGTAGTTTTTGAGAAAGAGGTAACTTCTCACTAAAATAATAAAAGACTTCATGCATGAAGCCTTTTATTAGCATCTGAAAGCACACTAAATTGTGCAACAAGGGTGTTTTTTCTTTCTTTATTTTCTTGCAACTTCGATGACCGATTGAGCCCAAATTTTCACAGGTTTGTTATTTTATGCATGTTGGGATACACCGAGTGTCTTTGATAATTACCAAACATGTTCAGTGCCTTTAATCCTATATTGTGGCGTGTCGTGGCCGAGCGGATAAGAACACCGAACACAGAACACCGAACTCAAGCTCTGGTGTTTCTGATCAGCAGAGTGTGGGTTCGAATCCCAGTCGTGACACTTGTGTCCTTAAAAGCAAGACACTTAACCACATGCTTCGTCCTTCGGATGGGACGTAAAGCCGTTGGTCCCGTGTGTTGTGTAATGCACGTAAAAGAACCCAGTGCACTTATCGTAAAGAGAAGGGGTTCGCCCCGGTGTTCCTGGTTTGATCGGCAGCATATTGCGCCACAGCACCTTGTAAACCATTACATGTACATGGTACTATAAGAAAAGGGTCTCATACTTCAAAAACGTAGCTCCACATACCTTGCAGGAAAAAAATACTGAGCGCTTTGTTTCGCCCGTAAGGGTATGATAAAAAGCACTATATAAGAACCAAAATTATTATTATTATTATTATAAATGTAGATATACAATAACACTAACCAGTGAAAATTTCGTTTCACAAAGGTGTTTTTGAGATATCGCCGAAAATCCGGAGCGGTTATCAGTCCATGAATGAAGAATAATCCGTAATTGGAACACAATCTGAGAAACATATCTGACAGTAATATTTCTCAGATTCAAATTTTAGGGATAACAACTTTTTTCTTTTTCCATTATAACCACATTACTTTGAAGCAAAAAGATTCTCAAAATGCTCTTTACTATCGAAAGCTGCTGTTAACTATTAACCAAGTAAGTTTTTATTGCTGTAAAAAGATTCTGAAAATGCTCTACATGTATGTATACATCCAAAGCTGCTGTAACTATTAACCAAGTAAGTTTTTATTGCCATTAATTTTAAGATTGATTACTGAATGTATAATAGCTTCCCTTTAAAGGCCCTGTACACTATTGGTAAGATCGAAAAACACAAATGTTCACAGATTCACACATAACTTACATGATTTAAAGGCCCTGTACACTATTGGTAAGATCGAAAAACACAAATGTTCACAGATTCACACATAACTTACATGATTTAAAGTAAGTAATGGTAGAAAGGGTTCCTTAAAATATTTCTGCCTAAAATGCTATCGTTTCTGAGAAATGAGTAAAACAATAGTTTTTATCGCGCGCGATAATAAACTCGATGTTTGAAAAACAGAAAACACATAAGGTCTCTTTTCACTATTTTCTCGTGACCTCGATGACCAATTGAGCTCAAATTTTCACAGGTTTGTTATTTCATGTATGTGGTTGATTACACAAAACATGAACACTGTCTGTGATTATTTTGTCAGCTCTGCCAATCCTGTATAATACCTTTAAAAGGCAATTTAGGTTATGGAGACAGGGAAGAGTGAAGAAGTCTCCAGGTTGCTTACCAATGATCAAAACAACCTTAAGTTGTTATGAACAGTATGCCCAAATGACAGTACATGGATACAAGATGTAATGCCTGAAGATGCCTTCAAACAACCACCAGATACTGTCATGACACTGTTATTACAACCTCTTTAAATCGTGCATACAAACTACCTCGGCCTGCAGGCTTGAAACTGTATGCTACCTGACACATCACATTACATACACAATGAGGCATGCTCAACAGCAACCAGACTCTTGCACCAATTTTCCAAGGAGAATTTCCCAAAGGCGTTTGGATTTCAATGTAGTTGCCAAACGTTTGGTTGCATCAATAAAAGACGTGTACAGTTACCTTTAGAAATCAGAGGATATACACAACATCATGGAGAATGTCTAGGAAAACAGTTGAGAATTGAAATCCTGTCTTACAGGAAAAAGAAAATTAATTTGACAGCTGTACTTGATGCAATGTGATTGTTGACAAGAATATTAAAAGAGGAAAAGTCAAATCCCAGCCTACAAATGTATGTCTTTTAAATTAAATGATTTTGGGTTGAACAAAGAAAAATTGACTAGAGCTGGATTTGAACCAACGACCTCCGGTTTAACGTGCCGGCGCTCTACCAACTGAGCTATCTAGCCCTATGTTGGCGGTCTCCTAGAGCGCCGGCACGTTAAACCGGAGGTCGTTGGTTCAAATCCCGCTGTAGTCAATTTTTCTTTGTTCAACCCATAATCATTTAAACATTTACCCAGTCAGTTTCCCTTGTGGTTTATTATTTGATATCTTTTAAATTAAGGAATTCTTTCAGAACATACGATTTAGTACTAATGGTTTACTCCCTAGCATGCTGATTCAACACACCAGGGCTGGAATTTTACACTGGACCACAGGCCCGAGGCCAGTAATTTTGGTGTTGGGCCAGTAAACTGATGACCTAACAAGTCCAATGGTCTTGTGTTTTTCAATTGAATAACAGAAACACATTATGTTCAAATGTTGACTTTGGGTCTGACAAATTATCTTTCAATTCTATGAGTAATCAAGTATACTCTTCTCTTACTTGTCTCAGTTCTGGTTCATATAAAAGCAGTCAAGTGCATGTTAAACTGTGGCAGCAAGTTTTTTTCTTTTCACATTTTGAATCAGGTCTTGTAAAAAAATGTCTGGTCCAGTAAAGATTTTGAGCTACAAGCCCTGTAGTCTTGTGGATTTTCTCCCCAAATTCGAGCCCTGCGACACCCAAGACACCTCCAAACAAAGACACACTTTAAACATGTTAAATGATAACAAATGTCAATGAAAATGTTTGAAATGATTTGGGGTTTAACTTGAACCTGAGACCTCCGGATTAACGCGGCAGCGCTCTACAAACTGATCTATCTAGCCCTATGTTGACTGTCTCGCTATTTTAAAATATTTTAGACACAAGGTTCTTTTCTTCAAATAAACACAAGTGCCAAGAAAATACCCCCAAAAATAATTCTGCCCATCTGAAATAATGCCCATTTGAGAGCAATATTCCCAAACAGGCCTTTGAGTTCTTATTTTGCTTTCACTAATAATCAAAATTTTACCATATTATGCTATTATTTTGAAGGAAAAATTTAAAATACATAAGTTTACTCTTCAAAATAATAATGTATTTTATCACATTTGTTTGAATGAAGTTGGGGAAAAATTCCATATTATGTGAGGCTTATAAAATATCGAAAATTCTTACCAACTATCTTAATAGCAAAGGGGTACCAAGCAACAACCACAGGACTGAGTGTCAAGTTTTTTCTTAGGACTGTGTTTAGAAATAATTATCAATATTAAATAACAACTAAAAATGTTAATTTTGTGAACGTATATATTGTGGCTCCTTTTATCCTGTACAAATAGCGCATACCAATACATATTCATCATGCAAATTACAAAATTTTACAAAATATTTCTATTTTAACCTAATCGAGTATAAATGCGTTAAAGGTAGATTGAGACAGTTCTGAAACAATTACAATTAAAAGTGACACAACAATTATTAAAATCACAAGATACAACAGAGTCAGTTGATTTAGAATGACTTACATGAGCAAGCTGTTTGCCTGGTCCCTGACTGCTACCTTCGCTGGCTTTTTCTGCCTCCATGTCGGCTACTGTCCCTTAATCTTAACCCACAAAGTCCTCCTTACAATGGTCCCCAAAGACTAACCACGTCAACCGAGATCTTGATGAGCACAGAGATCACGTTTTAGAAAGTCCAAATAAACACAAGGTCTGAGAATTGACAGTTTCATCAGCTGCCTGTCAACTGTCAACATCCGACAAGAAAATCCTCACGAAAATGTCTAAACAAACACGCACTTGAAGGAACAGGACACGCTGGTAAACACTTTTTGAAAGCTGGTCGGGTAACTTGATCCTACTGGGAGTTGATTCCACTGTGACAAAGTTGTGCTCTCACCCACACTTTAAATCTAAATAATGCATCCCACGTTACTATGGTAACATCTTCCCATCAATTTCAATATCACTGTATGCTATACGCGATGAATATTACAAATTATGGAATTGTGGTTTACACTGCTCTTATATCAGATGAAGAAGTCTATAGAATCTGTAATTAAGCCAATGAATTCAACCACTGAGAGAGACAGTCCAAGGATACAGTCAATGAATACAAAACACTAGATCATACTTCCTTATGAAAATGGTCCACCACGTGCCTATACAACATTAGGCACAAACACACTCCCACACACGCAAACCTTACGTGCAGTACATTGTTCCTGAATGGGACACGTACACGTAGATGCATTTCCTCACAGGATTGGTTCTGATAACAGTGACTGGTAGACTGGCGATACGTAAATGTACATTGGATGTACGTAGCTGATCACTCAAGCTCAGACACACACAAAACATGCATACTACAACAAGAGCTTCTAGTATTTCTAATTTAAATATTTCATAAATTAATAATCAGATAAATTCATCGGACATTCTAGAGAGCAGTGTAAATTCATTTTTTTTAATACAATAAACTACATCTACAAAATGTATGAAAGTCATTGCTGACAAAAAGGTCCGACACTCTGCTCCAGATCTTACGAGATAATTAAAATGATGGCATTTCAACCTTTTGATAACACTAAAAAAGGCTGTAGGAAACAGCTTCCCCCGGTGCTAGAGAAGTGGATCAAAGGGCATGATTTCTTTGTATCGAGAGAACAATTACAATAATTTGTTTTCACCAGGAAGATAAAAAAAAGGTCTCGTTCAGAATAAAGTCTGAAATATCTCGGCTCAGGAAGATAATACTAAGATTTAAGCATTACTATCAAGGGGATTGTATAACTGTTCAATAAAAGAAATTGTTTTGAAAACACTTTATGGGCAACACTGTGGTGGTTGGTTTTCAGGTTCCATCAGTTCCTAATATTTTTATTGAATCTTTTTATAAAATTTTTTATAATTAATTGTTTGCCAATTATTTAATAAAAACGTTGCCTCCTTTACAAATGTAGGTTAAATTTATGCCAAAAAACAAATGATTTCAATCCATTATATCTAGAATGGTTTATTGACAAACTTGATTTCAATCCATTATATCTAGAATGGTTTATTGACAAACTTGATTTCAATCCATTATATCTAGAATGGTTTATTGACAAACTTGATTTCAATCCATTATATCTAGAATGGTTTATTGACAAACTTGATTTCAATCCATTATATCTAGAATGGTTTATTGACAAACTTGATTTCAATCCATTATATCTAGAATGGTTTATTGACAAACTTGATTTCAATCCATTATATCTAGAATGGTTTATTGACAAACTTGATTTCAATCCATTATATCTAGAATGGTTTATTGACAAACTTGATTTCAATCCATTATATCTAGAATGGTTTATTGACAAACTTGATTTCAATCCATTATATCTAGAATGGTTTATTGACAAACTTGATTTCAATCCATTATATCTAGAATGGTTTATTGACAAACTTGATTTCAATCCATTATATCTAGAATGGTTTATTGACAAACTTGATTTCAATCCATTATATCTAGAATGGTTTATTGACAAACTTGATTTCAATCCATTATATCTAGAATGGTTTATTGACAAACTTGATTTCAATCCATTATATCTAGAATGGTTTATTGACAAACTTGATTTCAATCCATTATATCTAGAATGGTTTATTGACAAACTTGATTTCAATCCATTATATCTAGAATGGTTTATTGACAAACTTGATTTCAATCCATTATATCTAGAATGGTTTATTGACAAACTTGATTTCAATCCATTATATCTAGAATGGTTTATTGACAAACTTGATTTCAATCCATTATATCTAGAATGGTTTATTGACAAACTTGATTTCAATCCATTATATCTAGAATGGTTTATTGACAAACTTGATTTCAATCCATTATATCTAGAATGGTTTATTGACAAACTTGATTTCAATCCATTATATCTAGAATGGTTTATTGACAAACTTGATTTCAATCCATTATATCTAGAATGGTTTATTGACAAACTTGATTTCAATCCATTATATCTAGAATGGTTTATTGACAAACTTGATTTCAATCCATTATATCTAGAATGGTTTATTGACAAACTTGATTTCAATCCATTATATCTAGAATGGTTTATTGACAAACTTGATTTCAATCCATTATATCTAGAATGGTTTATTGACAAACTTGATTTCAATCCATTATATCTAGAATGGTTTATTGACAAACTTGATTTCAATCCATTATATCTAGAATGGTTTATTGACAAACTTGATTTCAATCCATTATATCTAGAATGGTTTATTGACAAACTTGATTTCAATCCATTATATCTAGAATGGTTTATTGACAAACTTGATTTCAATCCATTATATCTAGAATGGTTTATTGACAAACTTGATTTCAATCCATTATATCTAGAATGGTTTATTGACAAACTTGATTTCAATCCATTATATCTAGAATGGTTTATTGACAAACTTGATTTCAATCCATTATATCTAGAATGGTTTATTGACAAACTTGATTTCAATCCATTATATCTAGAATGGTTTATTGACAAACTTGATTTCAATCCATTATATCTAGAATGGTTTATTGACAAACTTGATTTCAATCCATTATATCTAGAATGGTTTATTGACAAACTTGATTTCAATCCATTATATCTAGAATGGTTTATTGACAAACTTGATTTCAATCCATTATATCTAGAATGGTTTATTGACAAACTTGATTTCAATCCATTATATCTAGAATGGTTTATTGACAAACTTGATTTCAATCCATTATATCTAGAATGGTTTATTGACAAACTTGATTTCAATCCATTATATCTAGAATGGTTTATTGACAAACTTGATTTCAATCCATTATATCTAGAATGGTTTATTGACAAACTTGTTATAAGCAGCCACATGCTGAATTGCAACAATTTACAACAAGAATTAAAAGCTTTAAAAATACAGAAATAGAGTTTTTAGTTTAACACGCAACTGGGTAAAGACAGATTTTGTATTCAAATCAGAGAAAAAAAAAACCAATTTATTAACTTAGACAAAAAACAAGCTAAAAAAATAACTTGGTGACAGATTAAAAAATTGAAAACAGCTATAATAAAATAACAGAGAGAAAAAAAGATTGATTAAATATGGGACAGCACTATCTCTGAGTCTGTTGGTTTACATTTTGGCTGAGATATTAAATTAGTTTTGCGAAGGACCCTCTGCGTTTTGGGAGGTGGGAGGAGGTGCGACATAGACTGTTTTGCAGTTAACTCTGAGGTAAATTTTGAACACAATGACCTACATGTACATGTACGTCGATTGCTCAGACTTGTTGAATTGGAAAGTTAAAGAGACACGGTTCAGTGTGTGGCAATGTAATAACCCAACATACTACTGTACATGTAGCTACTGTACATGTACTAAGGCCAAAATCTGATGGGTGGGGAGCTGAGGCGGGGGGGGGGGGGGGGATATTGTCTAGAGACAATTGAACTTTTCTTCAACTACATCTTTATATCAATTATTCATAAATGAATCAATTGCATAAATTGTACCATTGTTATGTTATTGTTAAGTTAGTGAAATCTACAAGACTACAAGACAAGAAATCTACAAGGGCTTGCACAATGTAGCTAAACATTTTTACTTGACCAAAATTTATTTTACGAGACCAGATTCAAAATGAGTTGAACATGGCAAGCACTAAGAGAAGATCTACATGTATCTCAGTTGTCATGCTACATACATGTACTTCGATACTCAATTGAATTGAAAGGTATAGGCCTATCAGATTCAATGTCAACATTTTCATAAAGATATCACAATGAGGTATTACTGTTATTAGTCAATTAAAAGACACTAGACTGCCAGGCATGTCCGATCATGATTTTACTGGCTCAAAGCACTGGCCTCAGGTTTGCAGTCCAGTGCTGATTTCAAGCCCTAAACACAGTTTTCAAAGGTTAAACAGTCTGACTGTTTATAAACTTTAAATTGAACACTTGCATACACCTGTACCTTGCATAAAACTATCCAATTATGGCAGTTGTACTTAAGGTAGAGGAGTGCAGGATACACATGTACTTGTGTATGTAGTAAATTATGTATAAATACAGGGAATTTGGTTCCAAAATAGAAAATACAGGGAATTTGGTTCCATAATAGAAAACACAGGGAATTTGGTTCCAAAATAGAAAATACAGGGAATTTGGTTCCATAATAGAAAATACAGGGAATTTGGTTCCATAATAGAAAATACTGGAAATTTGGTTCCAAAATAGAAAATACAGGGAATTTGGTTCCATAATAGAAAATACAGGGAATTTGGTTCCATAATAGAAAATACAGGGAATTTGGTTCCATAATAGAAAATGAACAATGCCTACGTGTACGTGCTAAAGCTTAGCACAGTTGTCACTACAGTACCTACAGAACTATCAGCAATTTTCTGGGCCACTTCCTTTCCTATGGGTTACCATGGCAACTAGAATCACTTGGGATAGCTATGAGATTGTAGTTTTGACACGATTTGTTTTATCATCAAGAGAGTTGAGTAAATACATATAGTCCGTGCTCTCCGCAATCTTGGACTGTCATCTTCAACCTCTACTCAGTCACGTAACAAAAAAAGGATTTCCAATTGATGGGAAGAAGGGATACGAAGTAGTCTTTCTTCAAGCAGTTACATCGTACAAACTAACAGAGGCCAGTGATTTGAGTATCAGGCCAGTAAACTCAGGACTAGACAACTCCAGCAGTCTTAAGTGTTTTAACTGAACCATAATACTTCAGTGTGTAACATCTACAGTAGAACAGAAACAAAATTATCAAATGTTGTCTTTGAGTCTGACAATACCTTCAAATCTGTTGAGTAATGAAGTATAATAAAAAAATAATAACTAGCTCTTATATCAGCGCAGTTTACAATAACAAATCAAGGTGCTTTACGTTAGTGCCCTGGTCATTGGGTCAATAACATTCCTTTATAATCCTTTTCAGCTCCCTGGGGAGTATACAGCCCGAGCTGCCGTGGCGCTTCGAATGCTTTTTCAAACACAATATCAACCTCTGCCCTTGCAGGTACACAATACCATTTATACCCCTGGGTCTAGAGAAGCAATTTTATTAAAGCTTGATTCATAGTGTTAGCCAGAGGGGTGTCTTTTGGACACCCCGTTTTAAATTTGGACACCCTGTTTCATCTGTCATTTACATGTAAATGTATTGTAAGTGAACAATTTGGACACCCAGTTTTTAAATTTCCAGCAGATTTGGACACCCTTTTACCAAATCCTGGCTAAAACCTTGGCTTGATTGCTAAAGGACACAAGTGTCATGACCGGGATTTGAACCCACACCCCGATGACTTAACTACCAGAATGTGAACTAATAATAATAATAATAATTTTTCGATTTATATAGCGCATAGTAATTAACACTTAATTCTCAATGTGCTTTACATTAGTGCCCTGGTCATTGGGCCAATAACATTCCTTTTAAAATCTTTCTCAGCTCCCTGGGGAGTATACAACCCTGGGCTGCCGTGATGGCGCTCCGAAGGCTTTTTCAAACACAATATCAACCTCTACCCTTGCAGGTACCCATTTATACCCCTGGGTGAAGAGAAGCAATTATTGCATTCCATGCTCTAAACGACTTGGCCATGACCTCCTACTTTATACTCAAATGAAGTCAACCTGTTCTTCTTACATGTCTTTAATAGTGCTTCTTCAAAATATTTTTTTTTTCATAGGCCTACTGTAATGTCAAACTGTGTCCAATATCTCCAAGGAAGTTTTTTTCTAATTTTGATTCTGGTTTTGCCAAAAAAAAAATCTGGTCCAGTACATATTTTGAGTCACGAACCCTGCTGTCTCGAGTGATGTTTTCTTCCTCCAGTTTTGAGTCCTGACATTGAAACTATGCATCCCTCAGTAATGTGCCTTTATGGTAACAATTCACACAATAGGAAGTGCCAATGCATGACAGCATGCAATCAATACTTTCAAACCTTTGGCTCAAGCTACAATGCACACACTCCAAAGCTACAGTTGTCTTAATTGGACTGCCTTCTCTAATTCAGAGTGACGTTTCCAAGGAAACGCTTGGTCAATGCCAATTTTATAACAGTTTATTGAAAAGAAAAGAAAAAAAAATTACCTGCTATACACATTTTGCAAGTAGTACTGCGCAACGAAACTAAATTGCTTGTACTGGGCAACGAAGTCTCCGTTATGTATACATGTAGCTTGCCACAAGGAACACATCTCTTGCCAAAACACCTTCAAATCATCAAGTGTGCCTTCACTCGAAAAAGATCAGATCCACACAAATATCTCTGATTGAAAGTTTCTTACTGGTGAACAGTTGTGTGTTCATGATTTAGTGAACCAATGAGTGAAAGCATTTCATCGAAGCAGGGAATAAACAGTGCGCTTTCTGCAGTCAACATCAGAAGCAAGCAACAAACCTCAAGAACTAAATCAACAGGGTGGCTCAGTGGTCTTTCCCTGCCTTTCACCTCTGTGGACATCAATTGGAATCCAGCCTGAGAACAGAGCCTTGTGGATTGAGTTTTCCTGATTGCATGGATTTTCCCATTGGGGTTTTCCTGATTGCATGGATTTTCCCATTGGGGTTTTCCTGATTGCATGGATTTTCCCTTTGGGGTTTTCCTGATTGCATGGATTTTCCCATTGAGGTTTTCCTGATTGCATGGATTTTCCCATTGAGGTTTTCCTGATTGCATGGATTTTCCCATTGGGGTTTTCCTGATTGCGTGGATTTTCCCATTAGGGTTTTCTTCCCACATCTAAACTGAACATTTCTCATTTCCGATTATCCTGTTAAACAGTCATCAGCAAAGAGATCCATTTCACCTTCAAAACAACAAACAATTTTACTGTTGATTTTAATTGAACGAGTTCTGAGCCAGTCGAACTTGACACACTTTCTAATGAGGATGGATCTTGCAAAACGTCTCATTCCTCTAGTTTGGATCTTGACGTCTCTTTCTCCGTCAATGCAACTCAATGATGTCTGTTATAGTCAAATTACAGGTACCTGCCCGCCCTCTTGGAAACGTTGGGGAGACAACTGCTACAGTATCACTACTCAACGCTTCACTTTCAAAGAGGCTCAAGATAAATGTCAGCAACTTGGAGGTTATTTGGCAGCTCCTGGATCAGACCAAGAGACAGATTTCCTTGTGGACTTCATTCCTTTAGGAAATAATGATTATCCCGTTTATGGCATAGCTTGGATCAATTGCACTGATTCTGGAGACTACACTTGGCAGTGTTTTGATGGAGTAAACGTGATTGAATATACCAATTGGTCTGAAGGACAACCCCAGGATAATGATGAGCATTGCGCAATTCATGAGAAAGGAGTCTAACAATCCAACTGATGTTAAATGGCATGATTATAAATGTGATGAGCAATTTGCTGCAGTATGTAAGAAACCTCTGCAGTCTCTTCACCTGTAACCTGGATGAGATTTTGACGACGTGAACATAGACATAGAACCTCCCAGTTTGCCAGTTGTTACACTTCATGGGGTTTACAACTCTGTGCGTCACCAGAAATACACAACTACAGGTTTGGACACAATGTGGGCAATTTTCTTCTCCATTTGGTGGATTTTTTTACTTCTTTCAAAAAGTTTTGAAAGGTTGAGGAGGTTCTTGAGAAAATCCTGAAATCAGGACAAATCCTGAGAAATCCCATGTCTACTGTAATCAACAAACAGGCCGTACCAACGCCATCCAATCTGGTCCTGGATGCCTTCAAACATCTGCCTCTGCGTAAAACTTTGTCAATCCTACTGCATTGCACTTTGGATTGCTGCAGTTTGCAGATCTACATGACATGTTCCTTAGCAGGGGGATGGTGGTTATATGGTCTACAATGTAAGGTTGATGGTATCGGACTTTTAAAATCAGATCAGGGAGCCAGTTCCTCATAACAATAGGTGAACTAGACAATTCAAATTTGATTAATGTCAGCACCAATATCTACATAAGTACAAGAGACTCTAAGAATGATGCTGAGTGATCAACTTTTTAAAAAAACCTCTCGAATTAGCACCAAAACATATGGGCCTACAAGTACATTGTACCTTGTTAACTGTTAAATGGACTCAAATCAATTAAGCATTTTGACTTAGTGATACCTGTAAGCGATATCTGACCACAACGTAAATTACATGGTATTTAAATCAGCCAAAACATTCAACATTTCAAAACTTCAGCAACACAATTTACGCGTTCAGCTGTACAATGTGTTGTGTGTAAATGCATGTACAATGTAATGTAAAAGAACCGAGAAGGGAAGGGGTTTGCCCAGGGCCAAATTTCATAAAACTGAAATCAAAAAATACTGCTTTGCAAATTTCTTTGCTAAGCAAAAATTAAGTGGGGCACCAGTCACAACAATGTAAACTTTATGTAATTTTGGCTGGTTATCTGTTTCTGCTAAGCAATACTGTTCTGTGCTGAGCAAGTTTTTGTGCTTACAGGCTTTATTGAAATTGGGCCCAGGTGTTTCTGGCACGGTTGGCTGCAGATTGCACCGTCAGCATCTTGTAAACTGCTACAGGGTGTCATGTATGATAAATGGGTTGTATAAATCTAACATACATGTAGCTCTGCATACATGTCATGTACCTTATATGTAGACAAGATGAGAGCTTTGAGATACATGTACCCCCAGGTGTGATAAAGCGCTACATGTAGAACTGCACATTATGCTGTAATTTATAACATAAGTCTAGAGAGTATCACTTCAATTACACATAGTTAATTTTACATTTCCACATTCAATATTTCTCCCACATCTTTTGTTTTCTTGCACTTAAATTACATTATTGATGTTTTAAGTATTATAACTATTTAGATCAATGGATTATGAGTCAAAATTGCACAGTGAAATGCAGTGTCACCTAAAATGTGCCTTACACTGTGTAACACACAGGTACATTGACTCCTAAAATGGCACAACAAAGATGACTGCGACGATTTCCCTTGTATAGCAGAGCAAATTGCTACACAAAATGCACGAGTTGCTACTCAAAAATCAGGAGTTGCTACTCAATATTAGCATTCAGTGTGCACAAAACAAGTTCAGTCTAAATATTTTGCTTTGCAAAATTGCTGGATGGAATCGTTCCCTAGACGTCAGGTGATCTGGGTCAATACTCGGTACTCTACGGAATCCTTTTTTCCACAAGACTCTGGAATGTACTAAGTTAAGTATACAGTGCTTTACACACATCGGTGTACATATGGGTAACACCAAATAATATTTGTAATCCCTGATGCAAATTTAACAATTGAAGCTGGGTACCCACTGCTTAAAGTATACACATGGTGTGTAGTTTAAGATTCGAACTGGCTCTAGCTACACCTGGCAAGCTTGGTAATAAAAAGGGATGTGGGTTCTGATACCACCTGGGTAAAATGCGGATATGTTTTCATTGACTCGGGAAGTATTGAGTATATCGGTGTATGGGTAAAACACACAATTCAGCATTTGTTTATTAAAACCAGTGATATTGTAAAAGTTGTTTTGAAATTAAACTCCACATTTTAGTTATTGTAGAAGTAAAACAGAGTATTAAGAGTGAACTTTTTAGTTGTCAGTCAGTAGGATGAAGACCCGTCCATTGCCATGATTGCAGTACAAATTATGTAAAGTAACTTCAAATGCTTGATTGAAAAGGTAACTTTCTCTATGCTGTAGTCTGAAAACTGACGGTCAATTGAGATACTTTGGGTATTAATTGAGAAAACAAAAACCAGAATAACTCGTCCACTTCACAAATTCATGATATCTGCATCTTTCATGCCCACCAAATACATTACATCAACCCCTTTTCCCCACTCAGGATGCTTGTCATAATGCTGTCAGATCATTGGTTCTTTCACGCATTGATTATGCCAACTCATTGTTATACGGTGCCAGGGAAATGGACCTCAGACGTGTACAGCGCCTTCAAAACAAAGCTGCGCGTCTTGTGTTTGCTTGCGCTAGAGATCAATTCTCATCAGCTCAATTACTGCGCTTACTTCACTGGCTCCCTGTCAAGGAAAGAATCACTTTCAAAATTCTCCTGTTCGTCTATAAATCCTTCCAACGGCAATCTCCAAGTTACATTTCTGACAGTCTAAATGTACATGTAATGCAGAGGGGCCTGGAGGTCGCAGGGGGCTTCGCTCTTCTTCTGATGTCACCCGGCTGATTGTTCTGCGCTCCAAAAATAAGGCTGGGGACAGTTCATTCTTTGTTGTTGCCCCTAAATTGTGGAACAAGCTGCCGTGTGCTATCAGGGAAGCGACGTCTACTGCGACCTTCAAGCGCCAACTCAAAACTCACCTATTTCCCAGCTTATGATTTGTTTGTTTTACTGCTTTTTGTGTATTTCATTGTATTTAATTCTGTCGTTGATGTGAGGCGCTGTGTTCTTTGTAGAGCGCCATACAAATGCCTTGTATTATTACCCCTACCATCTTCCTCATAACAACCAGCCACTTTTTCCAACATGTACATGTACACATTTGTATTGCGTACGGTCTTCATTAATGTCATCCATGGTGTTGTACATTTTTCATCACAATTTTAAATAAACCAAACATCAATCAGTCCAACTTCAGTATTCTGTTTGCTGGTGGTAGATAGGCTTACTAGTCTGGAGTGGCCATAAAGACAAACAATCGATTATCACAGTTTAGAAAATGCTGCTGTCTCTTTGTTTTCCTTATTCCCTGTCAGTTGTGGCTACGGCAGACCTTACATTAATGGCCATGGTTTGAGCCAAAATACCGCGGTATCGAAATTGAAAACTGAGCAGGTCGATACAGTATTTCAATTAGGTACTATTCAGTGTTCAACAAATACAGTGACTAATTAGTACAACTGTGAAACAGCCAAAGCTTAGCCGTGCCCCAATCAAGTGACTACGGCTAAGGCTACAGATGTTGGCTTCAGAGGCAACATAGAAGAATAGGACTATGGGCTCCAGCCATAGCTAGTACCAAAGCCATCAATTCAGACAGCCTAAGAAAAGCATCAGGTGTTTAACAAGAGTTTTGCTATAAAACATGAAAAAGTGTGGTTTCTAAAAAATTGTACAAAAACAGCACCCATTTAAAACAAATTTTTAGTTATGAAACACTCTAACAAAACGACAGACTAAACAACAACAGAAATATGTTGGGACAATAACCATGGCCCGTTTTTTACGTAACTTACTGTGACAACAGAAAGTGCGTCCTATGTTATAAAAAAAAAGCTCTGGAAAATTTCTAGTGGGTGCGGGAGTCTAGAAGCAGGAATAATAAACATGTGCAATTGGCTTATGGCCACGTCAGGTGAGAAGGACGAATGTTATCAGGGGTGGTTTAATTTGGCGTGTCGTGGCCGAGCGGTCTAGGTCACCGGACCTAAGCTCTGGTGTTTTCAGCAGCAGAGTGTGGGTTCGATACCCGGTCATGACACTTGTGCCCCTGAGCAAGGCACTTAACCATAATTGCTTCGAAAAAGTTGGGAAGGTAGTGCATTCTGCTCTACCAGACAGGCTCCTAGTGGATGATACCCAAGCCTACATCCTTAAGGACTGTGAAGGGGGTAACCCTGTTTCAGCCCCAGGAGTAGGAGGCAACGTGCCCCTGGTGTCAATTGATTTGGGTCGATAGCCCAAATCAGTTATGTGTAGCCCTCACCTTGAGTGGCCGTCCGTGGCCTTGTGAGTTGGGCGATATCTCATTAAAAAAAAAATTAAAAAAAGGGAAAAATAAATAGATAAATAAACGCAACGCGATTCTGACCCAACTCGGTAGTAACTGACCTACATGTATGCAAGTATGAGGATTTGTGGCATACCGTCCTGTTGTTCATAGAGTACATCATTCAATGGAAGAAGTCAGTTTCATTCTAGCATTAAGGTTAAAGTCACTGTGCTACATGTTTTACACAGGGATGTGATAGGAAAAAAAACCTGAACTCTGAGCGCAAAGCGTGAAAGCTTGCGAGCTCGAAAACTTGTGAGCATGAAGCCCACTTATAACATTTATCTTGGTTTTAAAAGCCCTACTCTGCAATCTGGGGAGTTTCATATGGTTTTATCTTCATTCTTTTTTATAAGTTTGAATTAAGGTCAAAAAAATATATATATATATTTTTTAATTGTTGTTGTTGGGGTTTTTTTAAGGTCAAAAAAACAAACGGATTTCCGGTCAAAAACGGAGAAATCACATCCCTGTTTACATAAAACTGAGAAAGACCACTTACCAGCGGTGATGCGAATCCTGCGTAGGCTCCTTGTCTATATCTTGATGGTGACCCTGTACGCCATGGGGATTCCGATCGCACTGGGGAGGAGATTTGAGGTACTTGAGGAGACCTCCTTGGAGAGGCATCGCTACCATAAGGTAATGACTGAACCCTCTTGTATGGGCTCGAAGGACCGAGGTCTGAGAACGGTGGTTGGACAACACCACCAAGAAGCTCTGGGCTAAGAATGGAAAATCATTTAAAATTATTAGAAACAATATTTGATTTGTTTATCAAGTACTAAACCACAAGGGAAACTGACTGGATAAATTTTTTTTCAATTGGGGTTGAACAAAGACAGCTTGACTCGAATGGGACTTGAACCAGCGACCCTCCGGATTAACAAGCCAGCACTCTACCAACTGAGCTATCTAGCCCCTATGATATTACCGTTACCAGTCTCCCTATTTTATCAATAATCTTTGTTCAGGGTTGCCAGTCCGAAGCAATACACCCAAGTTTACAACACAAGCTGGGAAGCGCATCAACAACATTCTATTGTACACAGCAAACTTCTACAAAGTTTACATGCACATTAAGACATTGCAAAATTGACCATCAGACGTCAATCTTCTTCACTCCTTCCAAACAATACACCGATCCATTAAGCCCCGCCCATTTCTCATTGACCAATCACAGCCGCGAAATCTGATCACCATTTGAGCCGTTTGGTGATCTTTGCACTAATGGTGATCGGGTTTCGCGGCTGTGATTGGTCGACTCGTAAGGAGGCGGGGCTTGGTGGATCGATCTATTGTTGGTAAAGTGTCATATAAAAGAAAATCGACACTCATTACAGGTTGGTCCATGGTTGCCATATTTATGCATCATTTAGCTCTGTTTGTAATTGATGACCACAGTTGAATCTTGTTCACCCAGTTTTATCAATGTGTGGAATCGAACAAAAATAAAAAGATGCATTCAGATGCAGCCTGTTTTGACTTTTTTTAACTCAGTCTTGAGTGTTATCATGTTTGTGTTCATGGTTGGTCAGTCTCCAGTAAGTTTTTGTCTTTTTTCTTCAAAATCTTTTCTCAATGATCAGTGACGATGTTTTGAGTGTTATGAATGGACTCATTAGAGTTTAGACATATTCAAGATCAAATCCATGTTCTTAGAATTTGTTTCATGATTTTCGAAAGTGGTAAAAATGTGGCAAATCTGGTGACTAGTCTGGCAAAAATGGTTGAAATTGCAAATACGGATAAATGGTACATGAGCTGTCTCGTAACCCTCCGGTCTGCGACCGTCGGGAGGATGGAGGGTTACGATTATCACAACTAGCCCCTGGTCTTGCTCCACCCCTTTTTTCAGAAGCTTCCTATTGACTTAAGATTTTCCAATGGAAGTGCCCTTTGCAAAATGAAAATGGCCTTGCCCTCTCAAAAAAAAAAAAAATCCACCCCTGTGACTATAAATAAAAGTAGCTGGAGCTAATTATACTAACTGGACCCAACAAAACTTAATTAACATTTGGACATTTCAGTTCAGTTCAGATACACATTTATTTCCATACTTCTATGTAGAAAAACGATAAGTACATGTAATTATGGAGTAAAGCAAAACAAAAATAACAATAAGTAGCAATACGCAGGATAATGTAATAAATAGAGTATGGGGCTGTTTTGATAAGCCGAAGCTTGTAGAAAACATCCAGACACATACAAACAAACAAATAAATGAAAAACAAGCAGACAGACACAAAAACAGAAGGACAGACACGAAAACAGAAGGACAGAAAAACACTGGACAAAAACAGCTATACTGACACAAGATACATAATGTGATTCAGACGGATAATGCAACGAATTCATAATTAGCAAAAGAATGGCAGAACAGTTCAAGCAGAAGCAATACAAAATAATTAGGTATTAAGAGGTAAACATGGTCGAGTTACTTAGGAGGGGAAGCTAAGATGCATATCATTACATGTAAACCATTACATGGTGCTATGTAAAGAAATAGGCCTCAAAATTCAAAAAGTAGCTCCACATATATCGTAGGACGCCCTGTATTCAGGGCGTCCCTGAAATCGAGGCAAATCTTTTACCTCTCTGCACGCGATGTAAACAGTCCCTAGATACAATTTTTGTGGTTTGACTTGCCAAGCAAAGAGTTTCCTCTCATTTGACCAAAACTTAGAAACATGTAAGGCTCCACTGGTTAGTTGCACTTGTAAATGCAAAAAGTTGTGGTATTTAGGCATTTCTGCAAGGTACAAAAATATGTCATACTGTCGGGGCCATAACAAAAAAATTCCCCACCGAAAAAGTTTCATCAAACACTTTTTCAATTCACAATTCACGATGATCAAATCATGTGACTGAACATTCTGCTGAGCATTCTGGGGGAAAAAATACAGAGGCTTAAAGAAGCCACGTGCCTTATATCATTTTCTAATAGTCTGGAGAATTTTTTTTTGTAACACTCTATCATTTTTTTTATTAATATTAAAATTTAAACATCAGCTTTGTGATTCGATTATCACTGTTTATTTATATGCTTTATTTTAAATGTTAAGAAACATAAAAAGACACAAAACTAAATAAAAATAAGATTTCAAAGCCAAGAATTATTTACATTTTTATTTTTATTTTTATTTTTTTAAAGTTTTTGAAAAATACCATGGTTATTTTTAGAACTAAATAAAAAATATGTTGAATAAAATGAAGAAAACTGCTGGCTATAGAGTCATACACTAAGTCTCACAGAACACTTGTAGTCACTGCAGATGTTTCTTCCACATATGGCTTCACCCGGACACCATACTTTCTTGTTTGCATCGAAAACAGGTCAAACTCAAAACAAATGGGACGCTATTGAAGTCATCGAAGATCGGTGCGTGGTGTGAAAGTTTCAATGTCCATCACGTTTTAATATATGTTTGCATATTTCTTATAAACAAAGGAAGGTAATTAGGGCATCAGTTGATTATGGAATATTTTAATTTTTTTTCAATTCAAAGAAAAAGGCATAATACATCGAAAACCGGACAGGGGAGGATATACCTTGCAGGAAAATATTGACTGTTGAAGCGCCTTGAGCGTCACTGAGTGACGGATATGAGCGCTATATAAGAAGCCATTATTATTATTATATCGGGAGATAAAGTCACGTTTAAAAGAATACGTGTGTGGAATGCCATAGATGAGCGCATAAGGCTTATGCGCTCATCTATGGCATTCCACACACGAGGACCGAGGAAGCGGATCGTGTTCATTATACATGTATAGCGCCAGATAATGTCCAAATCGAATATTAATAAAGAAGCGCTTCATGGGTTTCTTGAGTGTGACAAACATTAGAAATTTACAAAACAAAAAAGTGTAGCTACTAGATAAGCTACATGTAGGATAGTTTTGTAAATAAAAACTTAAAAGTAAAAATTATAAACTGGACATGTTGATATGATGAAAAAATATGAAAAAGGGTCACTTGGTTGGATAAAGTTAGAATTGTAAAGAAGCTAAAAACATAACATTCATTAAACAACCACACGAAGTCTGTGTAAATCATTAAATACACTGCATTCATGCATGCACACCACAGCAGTACAGTCACACTGTGCACCGTACACAGTCGTCATGACAGTTGTGCGTGTACTGTCTGTACACGGCCGGCCGGGTGTGGTGCGACTGCGGGTTACGAGACCACAACAAAACACCTTGTTTTCTTCAGCACAAACACAAAAACATGAACTTAAACTAATAAAAAAAGGTAGCACTTTAAGCATTATTTACTTTCCTGGGTAATTTTGTGATTATAACCACGAAAAAACATATTATTCATTGTCGAATGTAAACAACAAATTGTTACCTGTTTGATCTGTCCGCCATTTTTGTTTGAATGACCCCGCTCTCAAATCGCAGCCAAAGGTCAAACTTTTGCATATACTCAACTAGTTAATGAAGTTTTAACTAGTACTAAGTAGATTTGTTTTAAGCTCATTGTGCTATTTTGTCTCAAAATATCTCTAAAATTAAATTTACAGAATAGTTGTTAAGGAATAAACATTGATATGTCTTTAGTACCGAGCAAAATGCGTTAGATTTTAACTATAATCTGGTTTAAATTAGTTAAAACTTACTCAAACCCAGCTGACCCAGTGACCCAGTCTTGACAACACATGCGCACAATGTACATGTGGCGCGAACTGGCAAAGACATGACAAACTCAGATTATCATGGCGGTAGGTAACTGTATTTTTTTACATTTTAAGTTATTTGTGCTAACAAAATTTTACTTTTAAGCTGAAAGAGAGTGCATAATAAGTTTAGGCATGGACGGGTTTGGGATATCATGAGATCTTGGGACCGTGATCCAATATATCTCTAGATCATGCAGATTGCCCGCCCGATCGTGACTGTCCAGTGACAGTGTCTGTGTACAATTCGTACATAAACATCGACTGACTGTGTCTGACTCTGTTGTTGTGTATTAACTATTATTATTAAAATCATCAGTCACTATGCACACTGTGACTGTAACTAGTCAACACTGTCTGGCACTTATTTAGTCATCGTATATCGCGATGTTAATGATATAATTCTTGATGGGTATGGTGGTAGGATCTTGTCTTGCGTAAGTTCCAATACAACACTTTTGGACTCTATCAAGTATCAATCATTAAGTTGATGATCAACGATCGAGTTCGAAAACGAGCTAAACTACCTCCATGACTAAACTAAACAAACCCTATCCTGCCTAGGCTAAATAAATAAAGTTTAGCAAACTAACATGACTGGGCCAGGGCATGGCAAGCCAAGAATGGATGATTTTTGTTTACTTTTTACATTTAAAACTTCAGAATCAGATCCAAATGCTGATTGCACAAATCACCAACCTGTAGCTGTACATTATTGGAGATTGATTGTCTAGTAAATATCCAGATCTAGCGTATGAAATTCCAAGTGTTTCCCCTGACCTTCCTTGTGATTATTTATCAAATAAGTAATAACCTCACAAAATGCTAAAGCAGAGACTGTTCTAAAATTCTGCTAAATGGGACAGTCATCTCTTGTTTAAGTTTTACAAAAGAGTTTAGTTTAACCCTTCTAGTTTATCTACTGTCTGACCATTCAATATCATCCACTGTGGTTTTGAATGGTAGATAAACTATGCCAGCCTGCAATGTAATATCATGTGGTAAATGCATCTACACAGTACACACATGTTATGTGCACAGTTGTGCCATCATACACAACCAGTGCAGTTGAATGGTTTCATATGGTTGGTCAACTCACTGGAAAATGTTGCGAACAGTAGGAGGGTTAATACAGTATCCCATGCCTTGCCACATTGAGTTGATGGGTTATAATATAATACCCAGATTTTATGAACAGAATTTGTTACAATAGGCCTACATACTAAACTAGCAAAAAGCTGTTAATATAATTTGCCTTTTTAGCTTTGAAATAAGTAAAATACACTTCAATTAAACCTAAGTTTATGTTTGTGTAGATTTTAAATTAAAGACTAAGAAAACACTTGGAACCTAAGTGAAGGGAGGGGGATTTAAACTCAGCACCTCCAAGGACACAAAAGTAATAACTTGATTTCCTTTATCTCTTATTACCCAAGGATATTCGTAATTTTTTTGGAGTTGTTTCTTCAAGTTCATCCTCTAAGTCTAAAACAAGCAGCACATCAAATAAGAAGCATTCAAATGGAGCTGGAGGAAAAAGAAAGAGACGGCTAGATGAGGATGACGATGATTTCCAAGATGGAGGAAAGAAAGGGAAGACCTCCGGCAGTAAGCCAGCAAAGATGAAGAAAACTGCTGTCATTTATGACTCTGGTTTGTGCCTCATACCATTCGAGTATTCAATTGTTTATTCATGGCTTGGGTGCTGGTACACAAAGCCTAAAACAATACAAGTACTTGAAACAAAGTTTTAAAAGAAAAACTCAGCCAAGAAACAAATACAAAATACAACGGTAAAAAATGTATTGTGGGGGAGAGAGGTTACAAGCACGTACACCCTAAAAAAGATGTTGCATAATTGTTCCTTAAAGTGGAGTTTTCAACATTATTAACCTGACCGCAGCTACATTAAATAGGGCCTAGATTATTTGCACGTCGGCCGCGGTCATTTTGATCTCAAGCGACATCATACAAGGCGCACCGGAATACAAGGCGCAGTGATGATATTGTGGTCTAAAACGTCAGATAAGACGCGTCTTATACGCAGGAAATTACGGTATGATGAAGGCAAGAGAACAAGCAAATGTTCCTTTATTGCTTTGCTCCCATTTCAATATTTTTTTTTTTTTCAGTTAGTCTTGATTATCTTTGATTTAAATAGTTGTCCGGTATTTGTTCACTTTTCTTTCATTTTGAGTAATAGTAATATGGGAAGAAATGTGGAAATGAATTAAATTGAGTACCATAACTCAAGCATTCATAGTCTTATAATTCATTTGCTTTCTTATTTTATTCAGATTCAGATGACGAACCTTTACCACAGAAGAGAAAAGGTAATTTCTGATTGACAACAATCTCACTAGATGCTTTTAGTACTTCGATAATCTATGTGTCAATCAATATCAGTGTGCTGTATAATGCTTTATGCATTTTAACCACTTCACTCGATATTAGAAACAAATGACTGTGCCACTAAACAACAGTATTTCTCAGAACTTTTGAGCCTTCCAAAGCATAGTGTTAGCCAGAGGGGTGTCTGGGTGTCTTTTGGACACCCTGTTTTAAATTTGGACACCCTGTTTCATTGTATTGTAAGTGAACAATTTGGACACCCAGTTTTTAAATTTCCAGCAGATTTGGACACCCTTTTACCAAATCCTGGCTAAAACCTTGTTCCAAAGTAATTTTGTTCTTTCGTTTAGAATGTTTTTGTGACAGTGAAACCCTGACTTAATAAAGTAAAGACAACAAAAGTTCTCATCAAATCAGGATTTGTTGTTCACGACCGATACTTTGAATGCAGGAATCTTGGGATTTCCTCCCATATGCAGAATACAAGAATAACATAGTTACTGCCCTCTCGTAATCTTTGTTTGTACAACAAAAGGATGAAAGTTTTGAATAAGGGATTACACAGTAACCCCCAGAAAAGGGAGATTACGAGCATGAATTCTGGTACCCTTTGTCCTCTTCATATCAGGGAAACAAAGCGTAGCACGGTAGGTGCATGCACACAATGGATTTTCCAAGGGCATATTTATAAGTCAGCCCATCGACTGACTGCTAAAAGAGGACTTTCGATAAAATATTCCAGGTATTCATTAACGTCCATTATATACCTCATATATAGAATCCTCTAATCTGATTGGTTAAAAGTGGAGTCATTGAAATAGCTGGGCCCCCTTTTTCTATCAAGATGACGTCATAATTAACTGTGCCCCGGGCACAGCAATCGACTGTGCCCGCCTGCAGTCGCAACACACTGTATTCATAGGTCGCTTGTGTACTGTATGCGTTGTATACGTTCGTGTCACGGCGCGAACTGTGACATTTCTTCGGTATATAAAAGAAATATTGACTGCTTAATATTCGGGGCACAAATAAAATTATAGGCCCTCGGTGATGTCAAAACTGTGACTATGCCCTCAGCTTCGCTTCGGGCATAAGTCATGGTTTTGACATCACCTTGGGCCTATAATTTTAACTGTGCCCCTCATAGCAGTCAATATTTCTATACTGTTACTCAGTTTCAAAATGTTTTGCTGAAAGAAAAAAAAATGTCATGTGCATTCATCTTGGGATGCTTCTGTGCCCCACTGCTTCTTCTAAACATTGTGGTTAAATAATATAATCTTTGCTGACCAAGCAGTTAACAGTTTGCTAATCTTTCCTCAAGTTCCAGCCTCTAAATCAAAAGGTAGTGTTTCCACTATTAAGTCATCCTCTACCAAGACAAAGAGTGTCCTGATCCCACCCCCCGTCAAGAAGAAGGTCACCACAGTATCGGACTTCTTTGGCTCCAGTCCGATCCAGAGGTCTACCAAAGTGACCCCTAAGAAACCACGTCTGGCATCTGAGCAACATGGAGACATGGACTTTAAAGAAACTCTGGAACAACTGGATCAGGAACATAAAACACCTACCAAGGTACAAGGTTTTAGCCAGGATTTGGTAAAAGGGTGTCCAAATCTGCTGGAAATTTAAAAACTGGGTGTCCAAATTGTTCACTTACAATACATTTACATGTAAATGACAGATGAAACAGGGTGTCCAAATTTAAAACAGGGTGTCCAAAAGACACCCAGACACCCCTCTGGCTAACACTATGCCAAGGTAGATCAATGGCCAATCAGCTTACCTCACATTCCTTGTCTTTTTTTACCCCTAAAATATTTGTTGCAAGTTCCATCCTTTCTATGTATTTGTTTTTCCTTGCCCCAATTTCATAAAGCTGCTTAGTAAATTTCTTTTCTAAGCACAAATTGATTGGGGCACCAGTCGCAACAATGTAAACTTTATGGAGCATTGGCTGGTGACCTGTTTCTGCTATAAAGCATCTTTTTGTACTTACAGGTTTTAGGAATTTGGGCCCTGTGCCCAGTTTCTTAAGCCTGCTTAAACAGAAAATAGTGCTTAAATTTGGGTGGCATTGGTGGCTAGTGCGTAAAGCGCTCACCTCTTTCCACTGTGGCCTTGGTTCGATTCCCGGCTAGGGCCATATGTGAGTAGAGTTGTGTGTTGGTTCTCACCTGTGCCATGAGGATTTGTCTCTGGGCCCTCTGGTTTTCCTCCCTCCAGAAAAATCAACCATTTTGATCTCTGGCTGTGTTCCGTAGTCATATATGGGTTAATGTGGCTGGCTGCCAAAAGCACCCTTGCATGCAATGCCTGTGGCTTGACCAACAAGCAATTTAGCTTCTAGGCTGCGAGCAAGGATGATTAGCCACCCGTTATTATTATATTAACAAATCTCTGCTTGGCAAAAATAAGCAGATAACCTGTCACAAACTGCGCACATTACGTGGTATTTTGGTTGGTAACCATTTTTCAGTAAGCAAATTGTTTTGTGCTAAGTATAGTGTGTGCTAAAGCATTCTACTGTATGAAAGTCGGCCCTGGTTTTGAACGTTGCATTGAGTTTGTTTTAAACTTGTGGTTTAAATTAGTATTTTACATGACTGAGAATGATAATGTCTTCACAACTTTTTCTTCCTAATTTGTTTTCTCTTGACAGTCAATGCGAACTGATAGTATTAAATCAAGCGATAAACCTTCACCATCTCGGAGAAGTCCAAGAATCTACAAAATGGACGTTAGCCCGGCAATGAAAAAAGGTGAATCTCGAACGCATGTGATTTTCTCAGGTTTTATCCTGATTCCAGGATTCTCTCAAAAGCTCTTTAAGCTTTCACATTTTCTTGAGAGAAGTAGTCCACATTGTGTCCAAACCTGTAGTCTTGTATTTCTGATGATGCACAGAGTCTGTGAACTTCCTGAACTGTAACATAAATGGGAGTTCCAGGTGTCTGAATTAACCCTCCTACTGTCTGACCAATCAATATCATCCACTGTGGTTTTGAATGGTAGATAAACTATGCCAGCCTGCAATGTAATATCATGTGGTAAATGCATCTGCACAGTACACACATGTTATGTGCACAGTTGTGCCATCATACACAACCAGTGCAGTTGAATGGTTTCAAATGGTTGGTCAACTCACTGGAAAATGTTACCAAGAGTAGGAGGGTTAAGGTTGGACGACCCTAAGCAATTTTCCTTGGTAAACAGAGCCATGTAATTGGGACCAGGAGGTATTGCATTTTGCATCCATAGGAAAGTGCATTGTTAAGTTTAAAAAGAGGCCATTCATTTCAAAAACTTGTTTTATAAGAAACACCTATGAATTGTTTTGTGTTTCAATGTTTCCTTAAAGGCACTGGACACGTTTGGTAATTGTCGAACATATGCATAAAATAACAAACCTGTGAAAATTTGGACTCAATTGGTCATCGAATTTGCAAGAGAATAATGAAAGAAAAACACCCTTGTTGCATTACTTTGTGTGCTTTCAGATGCATAATAAAAGTCTTCAGCAAGAAGTCTTTTATTATTTGAGTGAGAAATTACCTCTTTCTCAAAAACTACGTTACTTCAGAGGGAGTCGTTTCTCACAATGTTTTATACTATCAACAGCTCTCCTTTCCTCTTTACCAAGTAAGTTTTTATGCTAATCAATTATTTTGAGTAATTACCAAAAGTGTCCAGTGCCTTTAAAGGGTCTGTATACGTTTGGTAATGACTCTGAAAATTAATGGCAATAAAAACTTACATGGTAAGAAGTACAGCAGCTTTGGGTAGTATCATGAATTTTGAGAAACTTTTAACATCGAAGTACTACGGTTATGGAAAAATATATCACTTTTTATTCCCCAAAATTTGAATCTGAGAAGCTTTATGTCCATAGCGCTTCTCAGACTGTGTATTCCTATCGGGAATATTATTCCTGCGTGGAAATATTCGCTCCGGTTTTTCGGTGATATCTCAAAAACGCGACCACCTTTTGAAGTGAAATTTTCACAGGTTAGTTTTATTGTATATACCTACATTTATATAGGATTAACACAATCAGTAGGCTCCAATTACCAAACGTATACAGCACCTTTAACGTATGTGTTATCACATTCAAACTGTTAGTTTGTAAAGTAATAAACATAATGAACTCTCATACCCACGTTATCAATGCAAACTCTCTCCTATATTGGAAGGTAAAGGTTTAGCGAGCAAAGTTGCAGAGAAAGTACGATCCAATTCCAAAATCCTGGTGGAAGATACTCCAGACAAAGGTCAAGGTGACAGGTCAGGTTCCAGGTCAGATGTCACTACGGTGGAAGAAACACCTGTAAGACACACAGCGAAACGACTTAAGTCATCAGTAAGTAGAAATTTTGAACAAAATTGTAGACCATGTCATTATATGGTTACAGTAGAGCCACAGAGCCTGGACTTCCTGCAGGCACTACCTGTACACAGCCTAATGAAAGAAGGCATACAATTTTATATTTACCAGAGATTGTACTGTCTGATTTTATAAACATTTTATATGAAGAAAAACAGCACATCTCAACATGTCCAGCTGTTAATCATTTCATAGCTCTTGAATTTATGTGGTAATTATGACACAAAATCCAAAAATTCCAATCTGACCTATGCAGTGTCCTGCCTGCCAGAAATACCCTGGAATGTACAAAGTCACTCTTTTTGTAAACAAAGGTACAGTCTATAGCTTCAAAACATCCAAAGTCTGCTTGTAGTAAAAGTAAATAATGTTTACAGACCCTCTTTTAACAAGCTTGAATTCTATTTTGAACTTTCTCCAGGATGCCACACCTACAAAGGAGAAAGCCACACCTACAAAGGAGAAAGCCACACCTACAAAGGCCACACCTACAAAAGCCATGCCTTCAAAAGCTACACCAATAAAAGCAGCAGTATCTACAAAAACACCAACCAAAGCTACACCATCAAAGGTCACGCCCATAAAGGTCACGCCCATAAAGGCCACGCCTACAAAGGCCAGGTCTTCAAGGGCCACACCCACTAAGACACCAAGTATGACAGGCGGGAAAGAAGGCGAGACACCTGACCAAGACTCGGCATCAAAGAAGAAAGGAGGCGGGGCGGGTTACAGGAGATATTTAAGCCGAGATGGACCAAGATCACTAGGTGCTAAGGAGATGCCCGAGGTAAATAGGAAACATAATCAAACAAACCTTCAAAACCTCTCTAAAAATCAACATTTTCTCTAATGCTAGTGAATGGCATACTAAGCAGTGTTGTAGACCTTCATCATGCTGCTGCCATTTTGGTCATCTTCCCTGTACCCAATAACAGCAATTGATGCTAATATTCAATGTACAAAAAGAACCAGACTATGTCTCCTTCCAGCCTCAGTTTGGTTACATTGATTTAAATGGAAGAAAATCAATATGGCCGCACAATGATAACGATCTATTAGATTTGCACTTCATAAAACATGAATGAATGAATTATGAACTTTCTATGGGATGGACCCTTCATTCAACAACATTATATAATGCCCAAGTAGATTCTTGTCGTTTGTTGGTCACTTTGTTGGCAAGTGCATTTTGTTACATGTTTCACCGTGCATTATCATCCCATCCTTTTTACTTTTGCATACTATACACAACAATTGACCAAAATGCCCTCGCAGTGGATGCCAGAACACAAACAATCTTGTACATTTTGTTGATACAAGTGACGAAGATCTTCTTGAATGTTCAATTCATTTTGGCTTTGCCTTGTTCCACAAGGTTTAAGCCAGGATTTGGTGAAAGGGTGTCCAAATTTGCTGGAAATTAAAAAAATGGGTGTCCAAATTGTTCACCTACATGTACACTACATTAGTAAATGACAGATAAAACAGGGTGTCCACATTTAAAACAGGGTGTCCAAAAGACACCCAGACACCCCTCTGGCTAACACTATGTTGTTCCATCTTTCAACTCATGAGAATATTCTCACCATTGCATTCATAAACAGTTATTATTGGAAAATATTCATTATTTGTATACTGTGGGTATCTTTGACTGTCACAGGGTGAAGAGAACTGCCTAGCTGGATTGACGTTTGTTATAACTGGAGTTCTTGACTACATAGAGAAAGATGAGGCCAAAGATGGGATAGAACGAATGGGAGGTAAAGTCACCACAACAGTGTCAAAGAAAACATCTTATCTTGTTACTGGGCGTGATCCTGGACCTGCTAAGATACAAAAGGTTTGTTGGTCGGTCAGTCTGTCTGTCTTACACAAACATTGGATGTATATAAGTGAATTGTCACAGAATATAATCACAAGGTGAAATCTAGACTATTCCATTTAATCACGTGGTGAAGCCAAGTGAAATTTCGCCAAGTGAATATTCTGTGACACTGCACAAACAAAATGAATTCAATGTTTGTTGTATAAAACTCACACATAGATCATTGTCATTTATAATTTTTCTATAATAAATAAACACAAGATAGACGTGGAAACTCATCCATCCCACAGTTCTAAAAACCCTTTCTAAACAACGTGGACTACTCCATGTAGACACCAACCTTTTCTGCCTTGACATGACCTAACTACGCTGGACCGAACGGGTTATGACGGTTATTTTTGAAACGGCACTGCAAAATGTCCTACAATTATCATATACACCGAGTGAATTAAATTTTGGAGCATTGCAGCAGTATACATGGCATGACAAAGGATGACATGTGACCCCGATGTTCCACCAATCAAAAGAGACGGATCCTTGTGCGTGGTATATCAAACCCACTATTGCATCCTCTATGAACAAAATGTGCACCAGCTTGCCGAAGATCAACATTCATGACCTTTAACCTGTATCAATGATTGGTTATTTTGTGTTGTATACAGGCTGAAACACATGGCATTAAGATTCTCACCGAAGATGAACTTTTTGATTTCATCCGATCAAGACCAAGAAAGAAGTCATCAACAATCAAGGTAGATTTTCAGCTCCGCAGTTTCCCTGTTTTTATCTGATTTTGTCTTTTCTTGAATGCCTTTTCGTTCCCCACTCTCTGGTCTCTGTTAAATGATATGAAAGAATGTGTTTTTATTATTGTTTAAGTTGCATCGGGGACAAAGAATAATATTTATGTTTTACCCACACACGGATGTTTGTTAAGAATTGTACACAAAACAGATCTGGAATTGAGCGTGTCTTGGCCGAGCGGATAAGAGCACCGGATCCAAGCTCTGGTGTTTCTGTTCAGCAGAGTGTGGGTTCGAGTCCCGGTCGTGACACTTGTGTCCTTGAGCAAGACACTTAACTATAATTGCTTCTCTCCACCCAGGGGTGAAATGGGTACCTGTGAGGGCAGAGATAATTCTTGTGAATGATTTAGCTTAGTGCGCTTTGGCAGCATACATGTAGGCTGTATACTTCCTAGGGAGCTGAGATGGTTTAAGGAATGAAATAAAATGTCCCAATGACCAGGGGTAGTAATGTTGAAGCGCCATGAGTGACGGACCTGAGCGCTGTATAAGAAGCCACTAGTATTATTATTATTATTGTTTTCATGGAGGCCATTGCCCTGGTCTTGGCCTTGGTGCCCTTTCAAAAGTGTTTAGATTGTCTGATGGAAGTGCCCTTGACAAAATGTAAATGGCCTTGCCCTCTCAAAGATAAAAAACCAAGCCTGACTGAGTAATTTCCCTGAGTACTGTGACAAAACAAATCCACATATAAGGTCTGGGGTTCGAATCCCACCAGAGTAATATGCCTTTGGATTCTGTGTTAACATCCAAGAAGGAAATGACCAATAACCTTTTGTCTTTGCCTTTGCCTTCTCCTTTTCCCCCACAGATATCCACATTTTTAGTCTGCCCTATTTGCTAATTGTTTACTTTTTCTCCCTCTTCCAACTTTCCACTTTGTCCTTTGTGTTTCCCACTTCTTGTGGTCAAGCCAGCCCCTTCCCTCCAACCCCCCCCCTTTGTCTCCATAATCCCTGTCACCCCCTGCTTTTTCTGAATGCTTTCTGCTTCTCTCTCTCTCTCTCTATTCATGTATTTCCATTTGACTGCTCTTGTTACACTTGTTTATGTGTGTTGTGTTGTAATTTGGCCTTCGAAAAAGACTGCTAGGGTCGAAATGTCAGGCCACTAACTAATTTTTGCATGTATACTCTTATCATTGTTTAACTAGAAGGAAGTAACTTCACCGAAAGAGAAGCCTCGAGTAGTGAAGCAACCTTCACCTACATGTATCCCTACCCAGCCTCCAAAACCAGCATCAACATCACACCAACTGCCTAGTACATCATCCCAGCCTAAAAGTGAACCTGACCAACCAGGCGAGAGCTTACTGTGGGTTGACAAGTATAAACCACATAGTATGAAGCAGCTGATTGGCCAGCAAGGGGGTCGGAGTTGTGCAAATAAACTCTTGAAGTGGCTGAAACGTTGGCATGACAACAACTTGGGACCCAACAAGGAGAGAGGTAGTGGTGTGAATTTGAGTTTTTCAAAGAATTAAAATGAATAAACAATGGTGTGCTACATGTATATCAAGTTGTTTGTTACTGTTACATGTAAATGATTTCAAAGAAATATAAAATAAAACAGAGTTATTGATCAGTTAGCAGAGCAGAAATATTTGGAGATTGTGTCTGATGATACAAGCATGGAATTTGACTCGGTACGTCATGAGAAAGATATCTGGCCTCGACTTGATCGATTGATTTTTCTAAAATGCCTTTACAAAAATGATTTATTATATTATGATTGGGTATGAGTAAATGCTGGAGTGACTCTATCCCTGGCAGCCTTTCATTTTTGTATTATACTACAGTGACGTCCTGGATATGAGGGTCCATTTCTGGGGCGGGAAATTTTCAAAGCTTCATAACTCAAACCGTACCTGCAAGAAGCCACTAATTTCACCGGATTCACATTCAATGGCAGCATACAATTTTCTGACCTAGGTTTTGGACGTCGTATATTCCTCATAAATTTGTTAATTTCTTGAAATAATGCAGCTTGAAAATTGCTTAGTTATTCCACCTGTATTTCTTCACAAGACAAATCTGCAATGACCCTAATATTCAAATGTCTTTCTGATGCTGGTATCATCAAAGGCACAATCCCATCACCTACCTGCTGTACTAAGTAACATCTAGAAGCCTTTCATAAAATGGTTGGAGGTTGTGAATTCTTTTCTTACGTGGACCACATCTAGTTCATAATGACAAACTCATTATGTCTCTATTTCAGCTCGATTCAACAAAGACGATGGATTTTGTTTCAAGGCTGCCTTGCTATCCGGACCTCCTGGTATTGGTAAAACAACAACAGCTGAGTTAGTGTGCAAGGTAAGAAATCAATGTGTACTTGTAGTAATAATAATAATAATAATAGTGGCTTCTTATATAGCGCTCATATCCGTCACTCAGTGACGCTCAAGGCGCTTCAACAGTCAGTATTTTCCTGCAAGGTATATATGTGGAGCTACTTTTTGAATTTTGAGACCTATTTCTTTACATAGCACCATGTAATGGTTTACAAGGTGCTGTGGCGCAATATGCAGCCAATCAAACCAGGAACACCGGGGCAAACCCCTTCTCTTTTCGATAAGTGCACTGGGTTCTTTTACGTGCATTACACAACACACATTGGACCAACGGCTTTACGTCCCATCCGAAGGACGAAGCAATAATGGTTAAGTGTCTTGCTTAATAAGGACACAAGTGTCACGACCGGGACTCGAACCCACACTCTGCTGAACAGAAACACCAGAGCTTGAGTCCGGTGCTCTTATCCGCTCGGCCACGACACGTAGTGACATTCAAAGGCACTGAACACCTTTGGTAATTGTCAAAGACCAGTATTCTCACTTGGTGTATCCCAACATATGCATAAAATAACAAACCTGTGAAAATTTGGGCTGAATTGGTCAAGGAAGTTGCAAGAAAATAATGAAAGAAAAAACACCCTTGTTGCACAAATTTGTGTGCTTTCAGTTGCCAATAATAAAAGGCTTCGCTGAAGTCTTTTATTATTTGAGTGAGAAATTACCTTTTTCTCAAAAACTACGTTACTTCAGAGGGAGTCGTTTCTCACAATGTTTTATACTATCAACAGCTCTCTATTGCTCGTTACCAAGTTTTTATGCTAACAATTATTTTGAGTAATTACCAAAAGTGTCCAGTGCCTTTAAACCGAGGACTTGTGATAATAGGGACAATAGGTCCATGATTGCTATTGAAGTGTGGTGAGCCTCGCGTCGCTTGCAACCTGGACAGGACAACAGGGTCAGTGACGATATCAAGGGAACTTGTGATGTACAGGGTGCTGGAGCAAGACTGCCGCGTGGCCGGCAGCAAGGAGAAGGCCGCCGCAGCGGGCTTGCTTGAGTGGTTCATTCGTTATTCTATGGCACAACACTACACTATAGACTGTGTAAGTCTCACATATCTTTGAACACAGCGCCCTGTTAAAGTGCGCGAGTTTGTTTCCTTCACACGTAAATACAATGTACGTGAGACCAAAGGGGTCTGAAATGTTTGAATACGCGCAGGACTTGCATGGTTTAAACAACGGGGTCCGCTTTTGTCAGGACTTGTTCTGTGCATAACACAATCATTAATTGGCCATTTTCAGATTATGGTGAAGACATTATAATGGCACTATGTGGTCAATCTGTCTGCATACACCCAAACCAAACAGTGCACTCCTATGGTGCCTATCATATCTAAAAAGGGCTAATAATATGAAATAGACAGCCGACTAAAGATTCAGTTAAATGTACTAATACTGCATCTTGTAAACCATTACATGGTGCTAGGTTAAGGAATAGGTCATATACTTCAAAAGGTAGCTCCGCATACCTTGCAGGACTGTTGAAGCGCCTTTTACATTGACTTGTTTTCTTTCTTATTTCCAGGAGTTGGGTTATGAGACGTTAGAACTCAACGCTAGCTCATCACGTAGTAAGAAAACACTAGATGTCATTATGAAGGAATTCTTACACACTGACTCAATCCAAGGCTACATGAAGGTCAAAGGTGATCAGAGCAAAGGGTCAGAGGTTAAAGTTCATCGTCAGTGCCTTTTGATGGATGAGGTTGATGGGATGTCTGGTAATGAAGACAGGGGTGGAGTTCAGGTACAATACAAACATTGAACTCTTTTCATTTTGCCTAGCATGTCGTGGTGGAGCGGTCAAATGCACTGGACTCAAGCTCTGGTGTTTCTGATCAGCAGAGTTTGGGTTTGAGTCCCGGTCTTGACAGTTGTGTCCTTAAGCAAGACACTTGACCATTATTGCTTCATCCTTGGAATTGGACGTTAAGCCATAGGTCCAGTATTTTGTGTAATTCACGTAAAAGAACCTAGTTACACTTGTCGCTAAGAGAAGGGGTTTGACCCAGTGTTTCTGGCAGTGGTTGCTGAATGCGCGACTGCACCTTGTTCATTGAGTTACACAAATGAGTCTCATAACAAACCTGTACCTAGAAATAAATAATGACAAGTGCTTTGAGACGACCCTAGATACAACTAGTTATTATTATGATTAACTACTATTCTGTTTGGTCTGTTGGTTGTTCAGACATTGCAACACACAGACAAGACTGACCTTAAAGTGACCATTATTTGAACATGACCAACAAGTATTTGACTTTTGGCGTATACACAAAGCTGAAATGTACCTTTATCAAAGTCAAACAGCATGAAGCATCTCAATCTCAAACTAGTATCAGACTCGGGTGTGTTACCTCTGACCTGATGGGCACCTGTAGGATTTGCTGTAGAAGTCATTCTGCAAGAACAAAGTGAAAAACAAGTTTAAAATCTCAAGCTACTGGTGCAGTTTCAGCTAAAATGTATGTTTAACCAGCATTATCGTGTTGTATTATCAAGTTTGTATTTTTATTTGATAGGAGTTTATCCAGATGATAAAGAAATCTCACATACCAGTGATCTGTATGTGCAATGATCGTAATCATCCTAAGATTAGATCGTTATCTAATCATTGCTTTGATCTTCGATTCTACCGACCTCAGGTCAAACAGATTAAGGTAAACAATTACAATTTTGAGATCAATTGAATTTAAGACTTTTGTTTGATAACTGGTTATATTTTTTTTCTTTTGTAATTTATATGTAATATATTGGATGCATATTGAGATGCATATGAGTGCAATGTTGCACAATATAATCACAAGGTGAAATCTGGACTATTTCATTTCAACAGGTAAAACTGAGTGAAATGGAAAAGCCAGATTTTACCACGTGATTATATTCTGCGACAATGCACATACAAATTGCAATCAGTATTTGTTTTATATAACTCACACATAGGTCCTTGTCATTTGATAAACACGGAAATGTTTTCACACCACACTCTGAAAATTCTTTTTAAAAAACCTCCAGAAAGACAGGAAGACGCCATTTAGACACCAACCTTGTCCGCCACAACACGACCTTGACTCATTTGTGAAGTATCCAATGTATCCAATAATTATTCATATTGGACAGGTGCCTGTCCAATATTATATTTTGGAGCATTGTAGCAGTAAATACATGACAAAATAACGGACGACTCATGATCTGTGTGTGTGGTACATAATATGAAATCTTCAAACTATTAGGTATGAACACAATGCTGATTCAGTGATTGCAGATTTGTTTGAATTTCTATTTTTCAGGGTGCCATGTTATCCATAGCCTTCAAGGAGGGAGTGAGTATCCCACCGTTAGCCATGGAACACATCATTACAGCTTCAAACCAAGACATTAGACAGGTTAGTACATATCATTACAGCATCAGACTAAGACACTAGACAGGTTAGTACACATCATTACAGCATCAGACTAAGACACTAGACAGGTTAGTACACATCATTACAGCATCAGACCAAGACACTAGACAGGTTAGTACACATCATTACAGCATCAGACTAAGACACTAGACAGGTTAGTACATATCATTCAGAGGGAATGTTTCACTCTGCCCCTGTACATCTAAAGGTGCTGGGATGGGCTGAGGTATACACATGTGCATCAGACCGACCCCCTGACCTAATAACCCCCAGTCACTTCTATCAATAATAAATGTAGCTCTATTGTGTAAATCCATTGTATGCAAATGCAAATAATTATTGTCATTCGTTGCCTTGTATTAAAAAGAGGGTTTGATTCACACAATTGCACACTCTCACTGCTGCTGATGTAATAAACTCCATATCGGATATTTATGTTTTACGTTCATTAACCCTCTTGCTGTCTGACCATTCAATACCATTCACTGTGGTTTTGAATGATAGATAAGCTATGCCAGCCTTGCAATATGATACCATGAGGGAATGCATGTACACAGTACACAGTTAGTTCTGTGCACAGTTGTGCCACCATACACAACTTTGGCAGTTGAATGGTTTCAAATGGTTGGTCAACTCACTTGAAAATGTTGCGAACAGTAGGAGGGTTATGACAATGACAAGAGCAAGCTAGTCGAAATGTTGAGACCAATTAAGCACTCACTCCATGGCAGTGAAGTTTTTAACGAGAAGTCCCCTCGATCCACTAAGCGAAAGTGGTAGTCCCAGCCAATTTTAATTAAGTATAACATAAATGTGTTAAAACATTGTTCTTACTTTTGTTTAAAATAATTGTTGACACTATCAATGGACTGGTCCTCAGGTGTTTTAACTGGCATTTGGCCAGCAGACTACTGTTAAGGGAGATTGCTGTTTGCACAGTTTTGACGATGAAATTCTCAACAAGTCAGTAGAGTCTGACTTTATCTCTCTATACATGATTTTCATGTTTGTTTCTTGCCATGGATTGTACAATAGGTACTTCATAATATGAGTATGTGGAGTGCTGGAATGAAGAAACTCAGCCAAGACCAGGTGGACTCTGATGCTCAGAAGGCCAAGAAAGATCTCAAACTGGTTAGTACAAGTTAACAGAACTGTTTACTTCAAGTTAAAACCATAGCATACAACAAATTTTAATTCAAAGTTGAACCAAATCGATTAAACTGGTGATTGAACCATTATTTATAAATACCAATACCAAACAGTTTAGGCAGTGCTATTGGTGGAAAGATGGTCATGTGACCATGTTTACTTGTATTAGGCCACATAAAAAAATACAATTGTTGATCGTCCCCGCCCGACCGTTCAAAACCCTCTGACCCCATTTTTTTTATTAATTTTTTTTTTAATCATAAAAAACGGCATTTTCAATGATATTTTCAGTCAAATTTGGCTCTGACATTGTGTTGATCTATTTTTCCCATGTCTGGATATACGTTTACTGCCCAGATTTTTCAGCTGATATTTTTTCAAAATCTATAGGTTTGAAAAGATGTTTGAAGATGGTTTTTATTCATGTTGGCAAAGCAAGAACAATTCTTCAAATATTTACTGCGTTTTAGTTTTTTGAAAATTTTTATAGAAAATGTCATCTAGGAGTTAAATGGGTTTAACAAAACAATCAAAAACACACAAACCCTCTGTTTTATAGTGATTGTGATGATTTCTTTATTCTTTATTTCATATTTGGCCATGTCAACAAAAATAAATAAAAAATAAAAATAAAAACCGCCCTCCCTCCCCCACCGCCCTCCCTCCCCCACCGCCCTCCCTCCCCCACCCCCCGAAAAAAAGGACGATCAACAATTTTTTTTATGTGGCCTTAACTGTCCTTTAGAGACATAGCTAGAGCTGTTAATGACCAGTCCCGCGTTGGCATTCATAGCCATTTTTATGTTGACAAGAGCTGTGCAACCTACTCGTTTATAATGGTCACATTGCTTCTTTTTCAAATGTGAATAATAAATTTGAAAAATGTTTTAATATACTTTTGAGTGAGTGCATGTAATATCATTTGACCAATAAACTGTTTATGATCACTACCATTACTACATCAGAAAGATGTAGAATTGTTTACTTCAAGTTAAAACCACTACATATAAAATCGGTTTAAGTTCAAGGTTAAACCACATTGATTAAACTGGTTAACTAATGATTGTCCTATTGGTTAAAAGGTGGTCACATTTTGACAATACATGTTTAATGAGTTGGTTTTGATGTAACTTGTTGACAGGGTCCATGGGATGTATTACGTCAAGTATTTGCTTGTGGAGAGGAAGCGGAGAAGATGTCTCTGATTGATAAGATGGGATTATTTTTCCATGATTATTCCATCGCTCCACTCTTTGTACAAGAAAACTACTTGTCTGTCAGACCCAAGAAAGCCAAGTAAGTATCAGTTGTAAAGTTAGATAACAATATAACAAATAGATTGATAAATGAGGGCGCTGTCCAACTCTGTGACACTCCAAAACTATTGACTGCAGAATGACATAAAACAGGAATAAGTTCACCTACAGGCGATCTTTGGAGATTCGAATGTAACAAAAGATATTTACCTGGCAAGTCTGCTGCCACCGGATGTTCCAAAGTCTCCCATAGCCTTTCTTCAAATAAATCATTGATTCATTCATCCATCGCATAATCATCATTCTGGTCGCTAGGATGGATGCATCCGCTGTCAGGGATCTCTGTTTTCTGTCATTCGTATGAGGCTGCCAATGTTTCAGCCTGGCCCCAGTTTCATAGAGCTGCTTTAGCACAAAAAGTAGCCAAGCACAACAACATTTCGCTTACCAGAATAAAGTTACCAGCCGAACTACCATGTCACATGTAAAATTTGCGACTGGTATCCTGCTCATTTCTGTTTAGCAGACAATTGTTAAGCAATTTTTTCTGCTTGAGCAGCTCTATGAAATACACCGATCCATTAAGCCCCGCCTCCTTACGAGTTGACCAATCACAGCCACGAAACCCGATCACCATTAGTGCAAAGATCACCAAACGGCTCAAATGGTGATCAGATTTCGCGGTTGTGATTGGTCAATGAGAAATGGGCGTGGCTTAATGGATCGGTGTATTGGGCCTAGGCCTGTGACTTCCAAATGTTTTTTCCTGCAAAAAATAATACTATTTGTTAAACGGCAGCCACTTCAGTAAGAGTTCTTGTTGTCTTCTGATTACAGAGGAGATCTTAAGAAGCATCTAGATCTGATCAGTAAAGCTGCAGATAGTATGTGTCAAGGTGATCTGGTTGATAAAGCAATCCGTACAACACAACGATGGGGTCTGCTACCTACACAGGTCTGTAGTCTTTGTGAGGCTAGAGGTTGATATTGTGTATGAAAAAGCTTCAGAGCGCCACGGCAGCTCAGGCTGTATACTCCCCAGGGAGTAAGCTGAGAAAGATTAAAGGAATGTTATTGGCCCAATGACCAGTGCATTAATGTAAAGCACATTGATACGCTATTGTAAAATGCGCTATATAAGAACTAATTAATGATATTAGTCTTTACGCTGTATTCAAATCTCATAGATATCTGGGACAGTTTATCCATTCTGATTGGTTTAGAGGAGATCATGTGGCCATGTTTTTTTGTGCGATATAAAAACGGTGAGGAGTGTTTAAACATGGCCTGAGGAAATTGAGTCAAAACAGGGTGCTTCCAGATGACTGCACTGAGCATGCACCTTTTACTGCCAAAGTGAAAACTATAGGTTGCATATTTGGCTTAATAATAATAATAGTCATTTGTAACGCGCCAAATCAATCTAAAAGATGTTCAAGGCGCAAAGAAGCAGAGACAATGTAAACAAAAAATGAAAGTAGGCCTACATAAATAACCAATGAATAGAAAGCAAAATAACAGTTAGAGAAAACAAACAATAATTAACAATGGAAAGCAACAAACTATGAATTTAAGAAATACATCTTGAAAAGGTGAGTTTTGAGAGTTACTTTGAAATGATGTACATCAGAAATATTGCGAATATCTTGAGGAAGTTTGTTCCAGAGAGAAGATCCAGTATGTGCGAATGAACGATCCCCCCATAAAATGAATTGGAGGACCGAAGATTCCTAGAGGGATGATATTGAATGAACAGATTGGTATTGTATTCAGGAGCTGAACCTTGCAGGCAATGAAAAACAAGCAAAAGTAACTTAAATACAATTCTAGAGGGCATAGGGAGCCAATGGAGAGATTGTAATACTGGAGTGATATGACTTCTACGATTAGACAATGTAACAATCCGGGCAGCTGTGTTTTGAAGTCTTTGCAACCTGGCAAGCTGAGTGTTAGGTAATTTATAGAGAAGAGAATTACAACTTGTGCAAGTTTGAAAATTTGTGAGATAATGACAGGAAGTGTCTTACTTTGTGGCCCATGCAGGCGATCTTTGCCAGCGTTGTTCCTGGTGAGATTATGAAAGGCTACTTGAAGGAGATGATTACATTCCCAAGTTGGCTAGGAAAGAATTCAACAAGAAACAAGAACCAAAGATTACTTCAAGAAATCCAGCAACATATGAGACTGTCGTAAGTCTAGATCATTGTTCAGTGCAAAAGAGTTGTATCCCCTGAAATAATTAACGCAAGTTTGAAATACACCGATCCATTAAGCCACACCATTTCTCATTGACCAATCACAACCGCGAAATCTGATCACCGTTTGGTGATCTTTGCACTAATGGTGATCGGTCGACTCGTAAGGAGGCGGGGCTTGTGAAAGTGTTGATAGCCCAGATGTACACACAAAACAAGTACACAGCTACTTTTGCACACACCGTGTTGGGGACTTCCTATTGTTGTTTTATTATTCCCTTTTCTAAAGAATCACTTTGTGGGGACCCAGTTTAACAAAGAAAAATGTTATTGGGACCTTTTTATTCATTGTGTAAAAGTCCCCTCAACTCTGGGTATGCCTACTCACGCCAAGACACAATGTTTAAGTCCCCACAACTCTGGATATGCCTACCCACGCCAAGATACCATGTTTTTGCATGGAGCATTTTCGTGTGGGACAAGTTGTTGCCAGGGGTGTGATTTCTCAGGATTGTTCCTGATTTCAGTCTTGTCACAAAGCAATCCTGCTATGGAATGCAATCCAGCAGCATTACAAGGTAAATTTCTATTGTTTACAAAACAATGGGTTTACCTGGTAAGTCTGCTGCCACCTTGTGTTCAATTGTTAGGTGTATTTTTTTCTCAGTAACATTCCAAACAAATTTATAACCTATTACTATGTCCTTCAGTGCAGCAGCAAGCATCAAAGATGTCAACTTTGACTACGTACCACACTTACGGGAATTCCTAACACAACCTCTGTTGACCCGGGAATCAGAAGGCGTGTCAGAGGTCGTTGAGTTGCTCAATAGCTATGACCTTACCAGAGAAGATTTTGATACAGTACTTGAAGTGAGTCAGTTTGAAGGGAAGAAGAAACCAATGGCAGCTGTACCATCAAAGGTTAGCCCCAACAATATCCTTATAAAAGAAAACTAGAGATACGTATTTGCACCAATATGACCAAGAGCATCTTGGTTTAAAAGCATTATAAATAATAATAGTGGCTTCCTATACAGCTGAGTGACGCTCAAGGCGCTTTAACAGTCAGTATTTTCCTGCAAGGCATGTGGAGCTATGTTTTGAAGTATGAGACCTATTCCTTTACATAGCACCATGTAATGGTTTACAAGGTGCTGTGGCGCAATATGCAGCCAATCAAACCAGGAACACCGGGGCGAACCCCTTCTCTTTACGATAAGTGCACTGGGTTCTTTTACGTGCATTACACAACACACATGACCAACGGCTTTACGTCCCATCCGAAGGACGCAGCAATAATGGTTAAGTGTCTTGCTTTAGGACACAAGTGTCACGACCGGGACTCGAACCCACACTCTGCTGAACAGAAACACTAGAGCTTGAGTCCAGTGCTCTTATCCGCTCGGCCACGACATGCCATTATCAATAGACCATTCAGTTCAGTTCAGTTCAGTTTATATGCTACTGCCATATTGGTCATATTCCTTGTATCCAATAACAGTAATGAGTAATAGCATCCTTGTACAAAAAGGAACCAGACTATTTTTCCTTCCATCCTCGGTTTGATTACACTGATTTGAATGGGAAAAAACTCAAGATGGCTGCACCATGATAAAGTTCTAAGCATGTCTCTTCATTGCATTTTTGGTTTTCTCAATCAAAGTTTGATTATTGCCTCCCTAAACCCCAACCCCCTAGGTCAAGGCGGCTTTCACGAGAGCATTCAATAAAGAAGGTCACATGATGCCATATGCATTTGGTGACGTCAGCAAGAAACGTAAAGGTGCTGTTGCTATGGAGGACATGGATGGATATGGGGAAGAGGAAGGGGCGGAGCCTGCTGTGGTGGAGGAGGAGGAGGAGGATAGTGATGATGATCTTAGTAAGAATGCCATGATAAAGGTAAGTTCATTTTGATCATGATTAGTGTTTAATAGATGTTAAATTTGCACCAGGGTCAAAGAATAGTATTTGGTTTTTATACTCATGTGAAGCACTGTATACTCGGTACGTTCCCGATTTCTGTGAAGGAATGTTATTAGTGTTTTTACCAAAGATTAAACCATTGCTTTGGTTCAGTGTAGTCACTACACTTTTCCATGTGTATGGCTTCTAAATGGCTGGAATTCTGAAGTCATAACCAATAACCAAAGTCACTACTGTGATTTGATTGGAGCTGGTTAGTTGAGTATACATTGTACAGTCAATTCTCGTTATAACAAGATTACTGGGACTGGCCAAACTACCAGGAAAGCAAAACAAAGAAACACAAAGCTGAAATGGGATTTGTGACCTCAGACTGTACTCTTAAAAAGCAAAACCTCTTTATAACACTGCCTTTGTAAGCAATCCTCTTTATAACAGTGCTCTTTGTGAGCAGACCTCTTCAAACATTGATCTCTGTAAGCAAACCTCTTTGTAAGCAGATCCTCTTTCTAACAGTGCCTTTGTACTCTTTGTGAGCAGAATCTCTTTATAACAGTGCTCTTTGTAAGCGACCTGTTTATAACAGTGCTCTTTGTAAGCAGCAGAACCTCTTTATAACAGTGCTCTCTATAACAAGGATTGACTGTAGTTAGTTCATGATGGACTCCATCTTTATTGGTAACTTGGGTTTTTGACTTTTTCCTTGAGCTGTGTTAAGCGTTCTGTTCTATGCTGCCAAGCAGTAAATTTACCATGCAAATTTAATCATGCAGCGTGCAGCATGGGGTATTTATGCAAAACGCATAGACGTGCGTTCAAAAAATGACTACCATTGCCCGTAAAGATGGCTGATTTCGTACTGTGTATTGTCGAGTGGTAACTAACTGATTGCATGATTAGCTGAGCTAAGGTTGCCCAGAAATCAGTGTTGTATGACTCGAGTCCAGGACTCGGACTCGACTCGAGTCACATCTGCAAAAGACTCGGACTCGACTATCATGACTCGGACTTGTCCCCGAGGACTCGTGACTCGAGTCACGTATTTTCACAAACAATTCCGATGATCCGATCGTCATTCCCGGAGTGCACATGGAGTTAACGTCTAGCACAATAAATAAGTACACTGTCGTATGGTGTTCGTGATTATTGTGTGAATGGCCATCTACGTACAGCGCGTGTATGTTCGATTCGTATGTTCAATACGCATAATAACACTGGGATGCACGACACCAGTATTATGCTGGTATTCTGTCAACGTTAACACCATAGCCACTGCTTGTGCTTGATGCATATTACCAGGGAAATGGCATGTCTGGTACCTGTAAAACACAGCCTGCGTGTTGTTTGCACCAGTTTCTACACATGGTCGACACACACACACGACGTCAAGTTTGGTCACGTCACTAGTAAAAAGTAGTACATTTTTTTAATCATGGCATCTGCCGTTCCGCCCCGTATTGTTTCTTTTGGTTTATACCAACTTTAACAGAACTTTGTTTAAAATAAATGTGTTTTATTTTGTCATTTCCAATTCTTATTTTACGACATTTGGTTTGCAATCAATATTTCAACAAGTGACTCGCGACTTGGACTCGACACAGGTGACTCTACTACAACACTGCCAGAAATTCACTCCAAGACCAGGGCCCAATTTTATAGAGCTGCTTAATTAAGCACAACATTTTGCTTACCATAATAAGGTTACCAGTCAAACTACCATGTCACATGTACTTTTTGTAACTGGTATCCTGCTCATTTCTGCTTAAGCAGCTCTATGAAATTGGGCCCAGAGGGTTAATTCTAAGGTTTCAAGTTTGATTCCTGATTAGTTTACTTCTTACCTGTGGGAAGCAGCGAGGGACTGGTCATAACCAATGATAACACTGTAGTCACCGAGTTGTCAAGTATTTTGCCATCGTGTACAACAAGATTGTGGTTGAAATCTGGAAGTCTGAGAGCTACAATGTACAACACTGATGCAACCATGTCATACCAAGCTTCATGCGATGACAGTCAATTCTGTAGAGGGATTGAACTCAATCATTGTTAATGCATAGCATAACCTCGAAGACAATCATTCAAAGTTGTTAATCTTCAAGAGTGTGTTTCTTTGACAGGTTAAGAAAACCAAAGGTGAATCAAGCAGCACAACCACTGGTGGCAAAGGATCAAAGGGCAAAGCACCGGCCAAAGGTAGAGGAACTGCTAAGGGAAAATCAAAAGCCAAGTAGTGGACTGTTTGGGCAGATTTTTCTGCTTACAGAGCGACACTATTACATAAACACTGAACTCCAAGCAAAGCAAAGTGAAAGGCACGCTAGCTTGGCAGCAGTTCTTGCTTACAAGCTGATGAAAGACGCAACACGTATGCACGTTTATTTAATACAATGGTCAAGTACAAAGTGCATACAGGTAAACAACTTTATAAAATTGGGCCCTTGCCTTGACGTCCTCTGCCCATGTGGGAGTCAGGTTTAATTGAAAGTTATGTTGAGCATGTAAACAAGGGTGCGTCACCTTAACCCTCCTACTGTTCGCAACATTTTCAAGTGAGTTGACCAACCATTTGAAACCATTCAACTGCCAAAGTTGTGTATGGTGGCACAACTGTGCACAGAACTAACTGTGTACATGCATTCCCTCATGGTATCATATTGCAAGGCTGGCATAGCTTATCTATCATTCAAAACCACAGTGAATGGTATTGAATGGTCAGACAGCAAGAGGGTTAATGAGCACAAAGTAGTGACAAACAGGGAAACCCACCCCAAACCAATACATGATAAATCTCCACATCAAATATAATTTTTCAGAAAGAACAACCAAAATGTGGTATTGAATCTTGTTTTGGAGTGTTTGGAGTGTTATAGACCGCATCGAATATGACGTTACCTTTCAAATGCCCACAACATGGCGTCTGTGAGCGTGTGCCATAGAAATCAAACCAGGAACGCTAAGATGCGTTTAGACGCGCATACGGCCTGTCCTATGATATGGCCGCTTTCATGCACTCTGCGTCCCTGGTTTGATTTCTATGGCACACGCTCACAGACGCCATGTTGTGGGCATTTGAAAGGTAACGTCATATTCGATACGGTCTATTGCAGATTCTACTTGTACTTTGGAAGTTTTCTTTGTTATTTCATTCATGATATGATGTACAGTGTGTTTTCAATATTTGCATTCAGCAAGATCAGTTCAGCCAAAATAAAAAGAAAGAAAAATTTACACCCGTTTCAGACAGGCACTCTAGAGTCGTGCTGAACCAAATAGATTAGGAGCGACTCTATGTAGGTCGACCCAATTAAATTTTGGTTTCAGACAGGTGAACGTTACAAAACATTTACATTATTGCAAGGCGCTCCAGAGTCGTTCCGAACGACTGCAACAGTCGATCTTTCGACTTCTAGTCAGTCACTCCCAACTGTTTCATCTGTCGAACTTATCATGTACTTAAATCAATATTTTGGTTTGGCACGACTCTAGAGCGCCTGTCTGAACCGGCTGTTAATTGTTTTACTTGTTTCGCATTACATAAATTTGGTTCACACATATCTTCGTTCATAATAACATTGTATACATAATAACATTGTATACAATGTACTAAGTTTTGAAGATGCACATGCAAACAATTCAGGTATTATATGCATATTTGTAAAGCGATACAATAAAAGTCACCTGTGAAAGTTTCAGTTGAATACAGTGCTTATGTATTGAGAAAACAGCAAAAAAAAAAAAAGTTTAAAATGCTGACAGCTGGTGCCAACATCTCTGGCAGTATAGAAGGCGCCATTTGTAACAGACACCTCAGAAATTTCGCTTGTAGACAATCTTGTGAGATTCAAATTTGTCAACATACTTGGTTTCTAATCAACAGGGGCACTTCAGACAAAAAAAGTTAGTTTCTTTTCGGGGTCACTGTGAAGACTTTGCTTACCTGCTACTACAGTCTTCATATACGACCATTACCATCGTACTTATCAAGAAATATGCAAAGTTTGTATTAAAAATTGATTTTACATGTAGAGTATCTTTATTTCCATACTTAATCATTTACAAATCTTGAAAAGAAAAGTTATCTTTTATATTTTTGTAGAGGTCTGAGTTTTCTACGTTGAAATAAATGTAAGTTGCAAGGAATAATTTGGCTCTTTTGTCTTTTCCTGGTTAATTTTACTTTGAAAAAACAGCCGAGGGAAAAGGGAAAATATATTTAAAAGTTTAAATTTAGTTTTCTCATCACAGACCTGTACTTAAGAAAAAAAACTCATTATCGAAGATCTTCATAACAACTTAAAAACAAATAAAACTCCAGGCTATAAGGTCGTATCTGTTATGATCAAAATGGCATTCCAAAAGTTAAAATTTTAAATAAATTTGAAAAAATAAATCAAAAACTATGTTTTTGTTAGAATCTGAAAGTTTCTATTTGCCAACCTCCATATAATTACAAAGAGCTCAAAAATATTCAAAACTCATTTTATGAAATCCATACAACTGCATTATATAGTCCTGAGTCGATGAAATGTAGCCACTGTATATCCCTGATACACCGATCCATTAAGCCACACCCATGAAATCTGATCACCATTTGAGCCGTTTGGTGATCTTTGCACTAATGGTGATCGGGTTTCGCGGCTGTGATTGGTCAACTCGTAAGGAGGCGGGGCTTAATGGATCGATCTATTGCTAAGCAAAGTGTGATGTCACAATACAAATCACTTTGTTGATATTGACAACTCATCTTAAGATGAATCTTAGCTCTTTGTGAAATCGAGGCCTGATGTTTGAGGAGACAGGTCCAAGACCATGAGGCTGTAACAACAGTTCTTACAAAGATTTATGCAGATGAAGTATCAGACAATGGCTTCAGTTAGTCTATATTTGCCTGTCCTTGTTTTTCTGGCCAAAGTCGCATACAAATTCCTTTATAGAGCTTTCTACTGCAACGTCACAGCCCAAGTTTATGCCAACCGAGGTAGGAAAACTATGGAAAGCCACAAATATGCAAAACAAAAACAGATATTCAAAAAATAGTGTTGAATTTGTTGGAATTTGGAAACAAATCTACCAATCATGAGAGGCATTTCAGTTCAGGATTATTTAAAGAAAATGTTGACTTTGGTCACAACATTTTTTAACACGATTGAATACTTTGCTATAACATTCAGCCGTCCATGCCAACAGGCGCACTTTGTTTATCAACAATTGGTTAACTACTGTGGTGGTATGGACCCCTCATCATCTTCATTAGAATCTACAGTGGTATGTCTATGGTGTACCGACCATAAAGCTGGCATAAACTGCGGCTTCATCGTTTCCAGGAATTGCTGTCTCCATCTTTTCTCAAATTTCTCAATTCCATTTTGTTCTTTCATCAGCAAAGTCACAACCTTGTTCCCATGTGAACCTTCAAACTCCTCATTCTCGCATTTAACATTAATGGTGAGTGTTTCATCAATTATATCCTCACTCACTTCTTCAACATTCCAAAATTCAGACAATATTTTCTGTAACTCGTTGACCCGTTGCTCAGGTAGTTTTCCAACCTTCATGTTACGCTTGAGTGCCTTTGCAGCTGAGCGAGCTTTTAGTCTCATTGGATCCTCAAGGTAACGAGAGTTAGTTGAGTTTGTGATCGGTGCGTTGTACTCTACAGTGAGCTGGGTACGTATGATACGGTCATAGCTTGAGCTTAGCTGATGACATGAGAGGCAGAGTAAAACAACATCATGTGAGGTGTGCTTCTTGTTTACCTCTGGAAAGTGTCTGAAAAACCAAATATTTCATGAGTGAACTGTTAGTTAAATTTTGTTCACATCAATCATGTCAATCAATCAGCAGATTCTGAAATTAAAAAAGAAAGAATACTATTGTCTGTTATTTTGAGTTTCACCTAACACCGATTTGTGGTAATAACTATATGCTCAGCAGCCCCCCGCCCCTCTTTAATTTCCTCATCAACCGGGACCTTGTCAAACGACCCACCCCTTTCAAAAATATTTAATAATGGCGTTTGAAAACTGTTCTTAAAGCCAACCATGTTATGGCACACAAATGGGTGTTTAGTTTGGCTGAGTTCACAAAAGATTGCTACATGTACCTCTGCAGGATTTTGGCAGCCAGCCAAACACGCTGCGAATGGGTCGCCGAAGTGCAGCCAAGCGCGGCCAAATAACAGGCTGAATAGCGTATTCATTAGAATCAGGTCTGTTTATAGTCGAAGGCAATTGTAATGATGGTGGCTCCCTCGCAGTGCGCTGCGCATCGGCCGACCACGTATACAAGAACCACCAACATATACAAGTATCTTAAACGTACCTTCGATATTCATGAGGGACGATATTCTTCCTGATGTAGGAGTCTTCACTGCCGCACACGACACACATATTAGCCTTATCCTGTAAATAATAAGCCCGATCTAATCCCGGCATTCCTGATGGCTCAAACTGTAATCTCACTGTAAAAGGTTCTTGACTTTCCAACTCTCCAATACCCTTCTTAATGTACCATTCAGCTTTCTGTCTATGACAAGTGCAGAGGAGTTGACCATTCGGTGCAATTAATCGGCAATTGTGATACATCTGAGTTTGACGGGGCTTATAAGCCTTGCTTGTTTTGTTTGCCGTCTTGATCTGTTCAGTCAACACAACGTTAGTGTTGGTTTTCCTTTCTTTTGGTTTAGTTTTATATTTTACATCTAGAAGTCCCTGGCACATTGAGCCTACTTGACTCCAGAGATCATCATCTGCTCTGTCAGGGAGATTGCCAAACTTTCCTTGTAAGATTGAAAGGAAGATGTCTACAGCTACCAAGACATCTTGGGCTCCATATCGAATCTGATGTGAAGACATCACTTCAGCCTCCCAGTCACCGCAGCGAACATCCTCCGACTTATCCAATGTCTTGTCCAGAAAAATTTCTGCAAGGTTCTTAAGGCTTCCGGTGAACTTTGACCTTAGATCACGGGGCATGTGACGAGAGGCAAGATGTCGGAGGTCAAGACAGCCTTTTGTTGGGAGGTGATGGTCAATTAGGAGATGGTTTGCATCATCAAGAACAGCCACGCCCACTTTCAAAATACTGTAATAAAAGTTATAACTCGTTTTTACAAAATTTTGGCTGGTATTTGAAAGGAACAGGTCTTGTAAAAAGGCACTAGGCACAAACCTATGAAAAGAGATCCGTTCATTATTTACAGTGCCTTTTGACCAGGGCCACCAAACAATGACCACAGGAACTCCATGAAACAGTTGCCTGTTTTACATGCAATCCACCACAGTGCCTCACCACACATGGTGTGTTGACTTGACTATCGCTTAAAACCCACAGAATATATGCCAGTTTTTAAGATCGCCGCTGCAGGGCTCGAATTTTACACTGGAACACTGGCCCGAGGCCAGTGATTTTAACATCGGCCAGTAAACTCATGACCAGACAAGTATGGCGGTCTTGTGTTTGTGTTCAAGTGGGGACTTTCAGTCTGATAAATATAATTCTGTTAATTATCAAAAACTACTTACCCATAATATACAAAAATGAGATCAATCTTCTCTTACTGCTTTTTCAAATTCAAACAGTTCAATTATTAACCTGTGTAGGCATTTTTTCTTCTCATTTCAATTCTAATAATAATAATAATAATATTTAATTCTTATATAGACCATGTTACCTTTGTTTACAGAGAGGTGACCTTGTACATTATAATGCATTTCATGACGGGCAAGATACTACACAGGCTATATGGGAAAATTTACATTTTGTGTCATAATTTTCACATAAATTCAAAATTTACAAAAGCAACAGCTGTACAGCTTTCAAGATGTCCCCCCTTTCTTCATATCAAAAGTTGAGTAAAATCCGACAGTGCAATCTCCATAAAACATAAGATTTGTTGTATTCTTCCATTGATCTGTGTACAAATGTGCCTGCAGGAAGTCCAGGCTCTGTGGCTCTTTTGTAAACATGTGATGTCACAGGTCACATGGTCTATAGCGCATTACATCAACAAATAATCTCAATGCACTTTACATAATTATTACAAATACAGGTCATCAATTAAAACGATGATAGATTAAAATACAAAAAGCACATAAAACATTGGAACTACAGTAATAATTATCCCTATACAACGATAAAATACACAAAAAGATGCATTAAGACTCAGTTAAATTAGAGAATTCACGAATCACAAAACAAAACAATATTACCTAAAGACTTGACGAAAATAATACGTTTTTAGAGCGGACTTAAAGGACAAAAAAGATGGTGCATTTCGAATAAAATGAGGCAGTCTATTCCATACATTGGGTGCCGAGACTGAAAAAGCACGCCTGCCATAGTGATTCTGATTAAAACGAGGTTCAACAAAGCGTACTTCAGAGGAGGAGCGAGTGAGAATAGAACTTTCTCTAACTCTCAACAAATCCGACAAATAATCAGGTGCTTGTTTATGTAAGATTTTATAAGCTAAAATGAGAATCTTAAACTCAATACGCTGTGCCACAGGAATCCAGTCAAGACTTTGGAGAATAGGAGTGATATGCTGATATTTTTTAGTTCGAGTAACAAGACGAGCGGCTGAATTTTGAACTACCTGTAACCTACGGATTAAATAATCGGGTAAACCGTAAAGAAGACTATTACAATAATCCAACCGTGACGTAATAAAGGCATGGATAAGTCGTTCAGTAGTGGTTTGATCAAGAACCCGGTGGTCTTGTGGGTTTTTTCCCCCAAATTCTAGCCCTGCGCTGCGTAAAAGTTTTGCACATTACTGTGTCCTCCCAAGCCAACAGATAAAATGTTTTGATTTTGTGACTAAGTGTACCACATCTTGGAGAAACAAACCTTCTATTTGCAAGTAGATCTCTTAAGCTCCGAGGAAGACTCTTGTTGTCTAACTTACTGAGACGTATCAGCACTGAGTACCCACGAACTGTAGCTAATTGTAACAGAGCAATTGGGCGACGTTTACCAGATCTCTCACTGCACCATTCACAATCTAATCCAATCACCTAAACAGACAAAGAAATTATACATTTATTATTATTCAACATTATTTTTCTTGTAGATTTTCATTCGAGAAGACTTGGGTTGGATTACAGCTCCCCCCCACCCCCCAAACAGAGCTGCCATTATTTGCATCTTGCAATGAGGAAAATTGTGTACAATATTTAGAATTTCATTCAACATAATAATACAAGTTTCCATAATCAGGGAGATTTTCAAATTTGCTCATAGACCTTATGCATTTTATTGACGTCACCAAGCCGCCATCTTAGAGGTAAAGTGATGATGACGAAACAATGGAAACGCGCTGATTTGTACGCGCGGCGCACAGGACTGACCAATGAACATCTTCCTTTTGACCTCTAGGCGAGGGCGCCCTACTCAAATGACGTCATATGCATAAGGTCTATTAGAACATGAAGAGATTAGGTTAATTTTTAGGGAACTTTCTGCAGAACAAGGGAGAGTTGTCAGCTCTGCACAAACTGTGGACCAAAATTTCCTACATTACTACACAAACAACTGGAGTATGACAATAATAACTTTAATGTGTTTCCATGGATGGTCACAGCAAGAACATTCATTTCAAAGTACGCAGCGATCTCTACAGACTACACTTTCATGAATCATGTTTGTTTTGTAGGATTTATATATTTTTTTCAGACGAAATGAGTTCAGCTTTGATGGACTCGTCTCATACATGTACCTTAAAACTTGATGTGTCTTCAACGATTCTCGTCATGGCTGTTTCTAAGACATCAATGGTTTCCACGACAACTGCATCTTTGGCATAATCCATTCTTGATCTTCTTTTTGGTTTGACCCAATGATAGATAAGGAAGCTGACCAAGGCTGCTCCAATGAGAGAAGCTGCAGCCAGAGGTAGCTGTAAATGTCCCCTTAACATCACAATGGACAGATCTTTGGGTCAAAGGTTACCTGGCAAAAAAAACATCAACAACATTAAAAAATCAAATAAATAATTTAGACACAAGTTGACAAGCCTGTTTATTTCGACAGTTAGACTAGAGAGTGGCTGCCGGATACGGAAACATTTCCAAGATGTTATTTGGTAAGGCACACAGTGAATGTGATGTATTGTTTATGTTAGTTATTCAATTAAAAAATACAATCTGACCATCACTGCATCAGACTTGTCAGGTCATAAATTTGCTGTGGCCTGTGGACAGCGTGGTACATACATGTACTCCAGTGGACCAGTGTCTGTCGTACACCGTCCATACTCCACTCGATCCAGTGTAAAATTCGAGCCCAGACCAGACTATTTTGAAATGCAACTTTACAAAAAAAGATGCTCAATAATAATAATTAAGAACATTAGTTTAATAAATATTGTTATTTTTTATTCGGCAGTTCTTTTAATGGATGTCAGACAACTCGACGGTTCGACAACTCGACAGTCTGACAACTCGACGGGTCAGACAACTCGTCCGGTCGGACAACTCGACAGCTTTACAACTCGCCAGTGAGACAACTCAACAGAGTGCCAGACAAGTCGACTGGTGAAGTCGACGGGTGAAATGTCATCATGGGTGCCTTTTTGTGGTCGTAACCAATAACTGTTTCGGTTCAACTTGCCATTGGTTATTAAATCACTGGCCATTGACAGAAACAGTTGGTTACGACCGCGAAAACGGAACGCACCCCAGATCTCCATTACTGACAAAGTGACATACTGACAATGTTTACACAAAATATTTGCGTGAACTTTAAACAAGTATTCCGATGGCCTTTCTCCTCTTAACGGGTCATTTTATAGGTCAGATACATCTTAGATGATTGACAGGTTTTTTTTCTTCACATTTTTATGAATGAAAGGAATGTCCCGAAGATTTATTTATATTTTCTTTATACACTTCTTCACTAGCACAACACTACAAAAAGAAAACTACTGGGTAATAAAGAGCTAAATATATTTAAATTTGAAATAAACATTCTTTAAACAGACGTCCATATTAAATTCAATTAGTCTGCCAATCGATTGGAATTGCACAACAAAACATATTATTCGAGGCATGCTTTGCAAAATCTCCGGGAGCTCGGAGACATAATATCCTGCCGTAAAGAGCCAGAACAAATACACCGGGCCCCATCCCCCGGTCCCCCCACCCCGGGGGGCGCCTGTGCCCTGTCACAGTACGTTCGTCCACCATAAAGCTGCAGCGCACCCTTCGGTGTCACACAAAATCATCCTTCTGCCACAACTTACAAGGATTTGAACTCCATCCGTCGAGTTGTCCGATCAAAAGTCGACTTGTCCGACAGTTTTACGAACCAGCCGTCGAGTTGTCCTACCGGACGAGTTGTCTGACCCGTCGAGTTGTCAGACTGTCGAGTTGTCGAACCGTCGAGTTGTCTGAACACCCTTTTATAATAATATTTTAAATAAAAAAAAATAAAGCTGAAGTGAAAATTATTATCATCAATCAGATTTTTTAAAGGTTAATTGTTAGTGTTATTCTTAGTCTTACTTGTTTAATGTTAATGTTAATAACAATAACATTGTTATTGTTTATGTTTAGTTATAAAGTTTGTCAATGTTTCAAAATTCAATGTTTACCTACAACAATACAAGCTACACAGTAACGTAATAGACAGGTTCCTTGACCACCTTAGTTTAATTACACTTACATCTGGAAATAGGAGCCTAACTAATTCACAGACACAGGAACTTTAAATTATTTTATTAAATACCAAAATCTAACTCGTTATTTAAACCATTTCGGCAACGGATGACAAATGAAACAGGGTAAATATCGGTAACGTAATTAACTGAATGTTTACCTGTGTTTGTGTGAAAACGGAGTGAGTATCCACTCAATGGGATTGGGAGCAAAAGTTAAAAACTAACTTGAGCTTTGGCAGTCCCGTACAAAATAGTATACACACATGTTGTTATGATGTTGATCTGTAGTTTTGTATTATGGGGGCGAGCAAGGGCAAATATTTAGAGGTTAATATAAACGAGGTTGATGATAACTTGACAGTCGGGTTCCCTGATATAATATAACCGTTACGCAGCTATTTACATGAGTCAGGGAGCAAGGTTTAATAGTGAGCGAGCACTTTTTACAACGTTTTGATGCCAAAACAAGTTTTTCCCCACACAAAATTGTAAGTTGAGAGTCTTTTTCTGATCATACACGAGACTATTTCACTAAAAGAGATTATGATTACATGTTTATTTTATAATCGTTTTAATGTTGATATCTTTGTATTTATTTTCCAGTGATCTATATTAATTATTATAATAGTTGTAAAATAGGTTATTGTTGTAAAATAGGTTATTGTGGAAAGGGTGATGGTCGGCTTGCCAAAGTCGTTTATTTCCGACAGAAGGTTGCTCTTTTGTTTGTAATTAATAATGTGTTAAGTTGAGTTAGTATGCTACAAATGTAGTTACCAGGTTAGAATAATTCAGAATGTTTCCTTCTCTTGACTTTAGTCTTTGACTTTCTTTATGATTCTGATTATAAATTTAACTTGATTTTTTTTTGGGGGGGGGGGGGGCCATGGGGGCTAGGCTACTAGGGAGTCGGTCACAAAGAAAAGATGTTACAATCGTCACAATGAAACGAGTGGCAAAGACTGAAAAGTTTGCATTCAGATCCAGCATACCGTTACACTGGAAAAAAAATTATCATCCCGCCGGTGCGCCACCAACTCTTTTTTTCATTATTAGGCCTAAATATGTTTTTGACTGCATTGTTTTTGTTTTATAATTCAGCATACGAGAATGGATCGTCTGTTGAGATTAGGCAATGGAATGCCAGGATTGGGTGGGGCAGGTGGAGCTAGTGATGCACCAGTGGTAGACACAGCTGAGCAAGTCTACATCTCATCATTGGCATTATTGAAGGTAACGGACGTAAACATAACAACAAAACAACAGCTTAATTTGGTGTTTATGGATGTTGTACACAATAAACAAATCCCTTTTGCTCACATCAGAGAATAAAAGAACCCTCAACTTTGTTTCACCCAAAATGGTGTAAACATTATACGATTTTTGTACATTGTGATGGGGTAGGTCCGAGGGGGCAAATGGCACCCTAGGTGAAACCCATGGACCCCATCACAGGGTGTGCAACAATTCTTTTGTTATTCCATGGTCCTGATCTTTGTAGGCAATCTGTTGTCATCTTTTCCAACAAAACAAAATTGGCACAGTTTAAAAAGGGAGACGAGCTGTGGCAAACGATTTGTAAACAAGAAGTAAGTATAAATAAACAGTAAACTTGCCGGTAAAACCATGTGTACAATCTGTTTGGGAGGAGTGTTGGCTCTAAGTGAGCCAGTGTGGTCTCGACATTTCAAACAGTAAATTCTGCTGGTCTTCAGGAGAATGGTAAACAACAATGACAGTCAATGACAGAAATGTTTCTTCACTGTTCCCTATGGCACATCGCACAGGAACATAAATCAATCTACCTAGTACCAACGTAATTACAACCTTGAACCCAGGGCTATTTCTATTATTGTTCAAGTTCCTGGAAACAAGCAGCAGTGGGCACGTTCCTGTGAGACATGATGCGCATGTGTGTGTTCTTGACCAATAAAGATTTACAATCTATTACAGTGGTATACCAATGTGGTTTTACTGTGTTGTATTCAGCCGGGTACCTGTGAAATACAGTAAGTTATGGTCAAAGTAGATTATCAGTTTTGAAAAGAGTTGATTTTTGTTACAGATGCTGAAACATGGTCGAGCTGGTGTACCAATGGAAGTTATGGGTTTAATGTTAGGAGAGTTTGTTGACGACTACACCGTCAGAGTTATTGATGTGTTTGCAATGCCACAATCAGGAACGGTAAGATCAATATCACATCATTTATAACCAGAAACATATTCCTTTCTTGAAAATCAGGGATAGATATTCAGTTGGGTTTTTTGCCACACAAAGTACAGAATAATGTATTACAAGCAAACTTGTGGTTAATAATTGTGCTGGTGTCGCAATTCGCAAAAGAAATCCTACATAAACTCTACACTGTTTATGGATATTGTTTCATCTTTTCTAAAATAATTTGAAGGCGCAAGTTTTTTACAGAAACAACAAATGAAAGAGCTACAGTTTGAACTCACTTGTTTACATTACAGTGTATTATATGAGTGACTTTGCCATTCTTATTCCAGGGGGTGAGCGTAGAGGCTGTTGATCCAGTATTCCAGGCCAAAATGTTGGACATGTTGAGACAAACAGGGAGGTATGTATAACCTTTGATTTACTGATTTCTATTAAGTTTCTTTACGTCTTTTTTTTTTTTTTTTTTTTTTACAAGCACAATATTAAATGTGAGCTTTACTGCTTTACACATACGGGTGTATGGGTAAAACCAAATAATACAAATATTAAAGTGAAATTTTGAGAAATCTGAGAGTACTGTGTTTGCACAACAGTGAATGATTTCCCTTGTATAGCGTAGCAAAATGCTATGCTAAATGTATCAGTTGCTACTCAGTATTGGCATTCAGTGTGCACAATGTGAGCTCAGTCTAAATATTTTGCTATGCAATTCTGCTGAACAAAATCATTCCCTGCACAATCTGTCAAGCTGGATTCCGGCATGCTGGCATATTGAAAGTAATTACAAGACTTGTTGTGTTTACTTAACAGACCAGAGATGGTTGTGGGATGGTACCATTCTCATCCTGGCTTTGGCTGCTGGTTGTCAGGCGTTGACATCAACACCCAACAGAGCTTTGAAGCCCTCTCAGACCGAGCCGTTGCCGTGGTCGTTGACCCCATCCAGAGTGTCAAAGGCAAAGTTGTTATTGATGCCTTCCGTCTGATCAACCCAAATATGATGGTGCTTGGTCAGGAGCCCAGACAGACAACGTCTAATCTTGGACATCTGCAGAAGCCGTCTATTCAGGCTTTGATACATGGTTTGAATCGTCATTATTACTCCATTGCCATCAACTACAGAAAGAATGAACTTGAACAAAAGGTAAAGGATAAATCATACAGTGTCATAGTGGACAGGAACAAAGTTTCTGATGATGACTGATGAGTAACACTAGTTCCGACTTTTAGAAGAAACGTCCACAAGTCCTGACTAAAAATACCCATTTAAGACTACTATTTATGCCATTTGAACAAGTATGCCAAGATATTTTTCTTATTTACACCTATTCACCAAAGGAAATCATATTGCAGGCTGGCATAGTGCAACTAGTATTCAAAACTGATATTGAATGGTCAGACAGTAGGAGGGTTGACTGTGCTGTTGATTTTATCATCAGAATTTCAAATAATAGGTTCACCAAAAGTGTCTTCTTAAAAAGTCATCCAGGCTTTAAAAAACAATACTGGGAAAAGACAGTCAGACCAATTATGAAAAACAGAGAGATATACAAAAACAAACAGCAGCCTAAGGATTGCCCAAAAGCAAACTAAATTACTATCTAAAAGAGCGATTGTAGTTGCAGAACACCTTTCCTTTCAGGATTGTTGATTGTTGTTGTCTTGCTTTAGATGTTATTGAATCTACACAAGAAGAGCTGGATGGATGGTCTGATGTTAAGAGACTACAATGAGCATTGTAAGCTGAATGAGACAACAGTCAAAGAGATGCTAGATCTTGCTAAGTCTTACAATAAGGTAAGTTATCAACTAAAGACACCACCTCACAGGACAGCCTTGCCAAAGCACTTTATACAAGTTTAAAAAAATGCTGGCAGATCAACCAAGCAGTAATTATGAATTCATGTTGTTAATAAAACAAACGCAATGTCCTTATGGTTCCAATGCAGTAAAACAATGAACAAACACAATCCTTATATTGTTATTTTCAAATGATACAAAGCTTCCACAATTTTAGCCTTTGATAAAGATCGTCTGCTTGGGTTGAAATGTGATAATAATACTATGTTTGTATTCATACCAGCGGTTAGTTGGATTGCAACAGCTGTTTCTTTTATTCATCATGCAAAGATTCATTGTGGGTTTGTTATATTTCTTGTCTAGGCTGTGGAGGAGGAAGACACCATGACTAAAGAGCAGTTAGTGGTGAAAAACGTCGGCAAACTAGACCCCAAGAGACATTTAGAAGAACATGTGGAGGTCTTGATGACAGCTAACATTGTACAGTGTGTCGGTGCCATGATGGATACAGTGGTGTTTAAATAACTCAACTTCTCTCTCAATGCTGTAAATAAACATTGCATTCGCACATCGGTAGGAATAATGTGCTTGAGGAAGAAATATGAACGGTGTACACATTCACAAAGAGAACCAGGACTGGCTTATGTGGTTAACGGTGTTAAACATGGTATGAGTTCAGAAAATCTGTCTGCAAACCAAGCATACAGCATGGTTCCGTAAAGTAGATAACAAATTTATTAAAAGTCTTTGTATTCTGTCTACTTTTCTGGATAAATCCAGAAATTTTCAAACAGTTTATCGAACAGTCCTTATTCACTTCTGATAACCAAGAAGACATGTGTATTGAGACAGATAAGTTTTACTTAAAAACGTCAATGTGGTAATAGTGAAATATGTGTCAAGTCTTCACTTAAAAACAGGTTTATTTTAAACCCTATTCTGTCAAGGAATTTGATTTTAAATGAGATTTTAAAAAAGAATTCCCTAAGATAAGAGGACATTACTTTTGTTAAATGCGAGTCATAAAATTATACTTACCACGTATGATTTACAAAGTTATTTAGAAATGTCCATTTTGACCTTGTTTTGGGGTGTTTGTTTTTTTTAAATCCTACTTTAAACATATAGCCTCAACTAACCCTTGAACTGAAAGATTTTGTGAAGGTATGGGAGAAAATATCCCAGTGACAGGAAAGAAAAACAAATCTGAAAAGTTGCAGCCATTCTGGAGGAAACATTTGCTATGGAAAAACCAAAAATGCATCCATATGATGGAAAAGAAAACTGAAGAGATTTTTATAAATATTTTCTCTGCCACAGCTCAAGAAAGAGTTTTGTTCCAAATGCAAATTAACTGGATGTAGTAATGATTGTTTTACCAATAATCCTGTAAAATAAATCATTTGTGAACTTGTAATAGTTTGTTTCTGATCAGCTTCTTTTATTTATTTTCTCTTGAGTTTTCCAGTAAACAAGTAAGCTAAGAACAAGAGGCACTTGGAGCTTTGTCTTGGAGACTATCACTTTGCTAACGGGCTAAAAACTCAAGAATCTTAAGAAACATTAATCATAGTTCTAAGCATAGGAGGTTTGATTTTATATTACAGGTTAATAATAATAACTGTATTTATATAGCGCAAAATATCAAGTGGTTTATACAAGTACCACAACTGACTGGTTCACTGCATTTATTTGCTTACAACATTTGCAAATTAAAAAAATTAATTGCACTTTGCCATATTCACTGATTGAAGGTTATACCAAATAAAATAATGTAGGCAAATCAATTTCAAAAGAAATAAAATTTGAAATATAAACTTTCTTATTGAAAAGGGGAAAAACTGCTCCTGTAGATTTGTTACCGTACTCCGTATAGCCTTTCAAGACAAATCGAGTCTTTGTGTTCAAAAGTATTGAAACAAAGCAATCAAAACACAACAGGTGATGAACAACAGTGATTGTTTATTTATTTATTGTTTTCAATGTTCCCAACACATGAATGGCACACCTTGTTGGTTATTGCAGATCATCAAAAATAATCCAATCACTGTCAACATCTGCCATATTGATCTAAGTTCCATAGTCCTCTGACAACTCAAGCCACACTTCAATTGACTTATGATAGAGAGAGAGAAGAGTACATGTACATGTGTAAGTGTTATTTAGTTTCATATAGGGAACAATGCTGGTGGGGTGGGTTACCGGTTAAAACTCTGCTTAAAAGGATCAACAAGGGGAACACAACAGGGGCCAATTTCATAAAGCTGTTAAAAGGTATTATACAGGATTGGTAGAGCTGACAAAATAATCACAGACAGTGTTCATGTTTTGTTTAATCAACCACATACATGAAATAACAAACCTGTGAAAATTTGAGCTCAATTGATCATCGAGGTCACGAGAAAATAGTGAAAAGAGACCTGATGTGTTTTCTGTTTTTCGAACATCGAGTTTATTATCAATCAATCAACGTCGTACGCCACTGGCGCCTTGACGACTATGACTACGCAACACCATTGAAGATTTTGCCGGCTGTTTCATTGGAGGGATGGACGAGCAGGCCGTCGCCACGTCAACCAGAGTGGCTGCTGTGGAGCCCGTCCAACGGCGTAGGCCATCTACCCAGCGAAACCGAGGCCTCCCTGGGGTGCATCGTGACCCGGTTGGCTGTCCGTTGACCAAAGTTGTGTGGTTCGTGTGGCGTTGGAAGTGACCAAGCCACGCCCATTGTTGATTCATCAGGGTGGCCTGTGTGAGTTGCCAACGGTCGCCAATTCTTTGCTCGAGTTCCTGGTTCGAGACAAAGTCGCTCCATATGATACCAAGCAGTTTCCTCCACATAGTTCTGCCAAACGCATCTATGGCTTTCCCACTGGTGACAGTCACTGTCCATGTCGACGCGCCGTACAACATCTTGGAGAGAATGAGAGCTCTCGCGAGATGGAGTTTGGTTTCAGTGCGGATGCGGGGTTTCTTGAGGTAAACGCAGGTGTTCAGGGCGCTTTTCGCTATGGCGATGCGACTGCGAATCTCGGTGGAGTCATCCATCGTAGTGTTGATGCTGCAGCCCAGATACTTGAAGTGGTAGGTCGATTTGATGGGGTTGCCATGCAGCGTGATCGGTGCATGGGTTCAGTGCAAGGTGTTCAGTCTTGTCTGGGTGTAACTTCAACCCGTAGGATGTGGCTATGGAGTCGAGCTTCTCAAGCATGTAGGTGGCATCTTCTGCAGAACGGGCAAGGAGCACCAAGTCATCTGCATACCTCAGCTCCCAGAACAGATCACCGGCGACGTCTGATAAAAACTATTGTTTTACTCATTTCTCAGAAACGATAGCATTTTAGGCAGAAATATTTTAAGGAACCCTTTCTACCATTACTTACTTTAAATCATGTAAGTTATGTGTGAATTTGGGAACATTTGTGTTTTTCGATCTTACCAATAGTGTATATATAGGGCCTTTAAGCAGAAAATATTGCTTATACAATTTCTTTACTAAGCAAAAATATGAGTGGGGCACCAGTCAAACCATGGAAACCTTGGAGAATTTTGGCTGGCAACTCATTTCTGCTGATCAAGATTTGTATGCTTACAGGCTTTATGAAATTAGGCCCTGGGGCCAATTTCATGGCTCTGCTTACCATAAGCAACTGCGCTTACGGAAGCAGGGAATTCCCCGCTACCTCAAGCGTACATCACAGGTTAGCAGGAAATTTTTGCTGATCGCGTAGTCCACATCTTCCCTTACACAGCTAGCGCAGAAATTTGTAAGCGGAGAATAGTGATCATAAGCGCAGAATTCTCGGTAAGCAGAGCCATCAAATTGGGCCCAGAATGTTGTTGATTGGAGATTGCAAACAGTCAACCCTTGTTATGAAGACTAAGAGCATTGTTAAAAAGAGGTTCTGCTTATAAAGAGTACATTCTAAATGCCTGAATTTCATTTCTGCTTTGTGTTTCTTTGTTTTGATGTCCTCTACTTATAACAGCATTCCTGTTATATAAAGAGAGGATTTGGCCAAATTATATCAAGAGTCGACTGTACATGCTTATTTCTCCACTGCTCCCATCAGAATTCTTGTAATGATATAATCACTACTTGATTGCTTTAAAACAATGAAATGAAACTGAAACAAGTAACCTACCATAGATTCAAAAGGCATTATTCAATGACATGATTAAATAATCAAATCATCTAATTATAGTCTGCCCTCCTGATGAATAAACATTAATTGACTAGTACAATTAAGATGATTAAGTCACTGTTTATCCCTGGACCACCCTCTGGCCAACTCATCACTAATCCACTACTTGCATGGCCATTTCCTGTGCTCGTGTACTGAAGTACAGGTATCCATAACAACATACCTGCATGTATAAAAGGGTCAAACTGAACCAAGTCAAGTGTGGTATGGGAAATAATGATTTACTGAATATTTTCAGGGTTTTTTTCCCGACTTCTTTTTAAGGGGTCTCTAGAGCAAAGGCGTAATCCCCTGAAAAGATACAATTAGGCCTATACCTGCTCCAGACATTTAAATTATGTAACTGTTTATTTGTGCCAGCATCATCTGTGCCAATCACGTACTTCCAATTATAACTTGAAGAATTTAATTATTACCTGCTGACTGGAGTGTACTTAATTTCCTTGTCACTTTTGTCGACAATGATTGACGTTGATGGGATGGTCACTGAAACCATGGAGGAAGTCTCTTCCTTCCTCCATGCTGAAACTGAATCATGGTTGGCATGGACGGTGCGGTGCAGTGCAGTTCCAGGAGAATTTCTCAATCAGACTCAAAACAGAGCTCCAAAACGAAATCATCAAAACCATTAATTTAAACAGTAAAATATTTCGTTCAATAGCGCATTATTTCACAAGATATTCTAATGATAAAACATGAGAATATTAATGATAAACATTCATTATCACTATTTTTACAGTCTGTCCTTGCTCAGGCTCTATGATTCACTAAAACACTATGCCTCTACGGGACAGACGGGTACGATGATATTTATGACACGGTCGCCGGGTCCATGCTTTCAAAACATTGTGCCACGTGTGCTGCCATGTTTACGTAGTCACGCCCACATTTAGACCAATCAGCGGCAGGAGCGAGATGACGTAATTTTAAAGGCGGAGCTAGAGCTATCGGCACATTTTTTAAATGGCTGTTCAGCAGTCGTCAGTGTTTAGCTGGGAAGTGCCAGAGCTACGTGTACATTCCTACCAATTATCATTTGTGTTCCTTCCTCCACGTCTTAAATACTGCTCAAAGACAGTGCTGTAGTTTTTGTTCAAACTTTGACAAATTCGTGAATGTGACAGTGTAACTGTAACTGGTAAGCATTTAATTTAACAAAACATTGATTGGGTCCGCGGCGCGGCTTTACATACCTCTCGCTGAATGAGTACTGTATGCTGGGCATGCTGCTGCCGGCTGGTGTTTGGTGGTACATTGTTTGTGTTGTGCTTGTGGTATTTGTGGACAACATGTCAACATGGTCATGCAGCAGTCTTTTTATTTTTGTTCCTGACTGTGTACTTTGTGTAGTGCCAATCCATTTTATATGCAATAACCACCTACCTCCATGCAATAACTAAGAAAGATTGGCACTTAAAGGCCCTGTACGACACTGGTAAGATCGAAAAACACAAATGTTCACAGATTCACACATAACTTACATGATTTAAAGTAAGTAATGGTAGAAAGGGTTCCTTAAAATATTTCTGCCTGAAATGCTATCGTTTCTGAGAAATGAGTAAAACAATAGTTTTTATCGCGCGCGCTAGTAAACTCAATGTTTGAAAAACAGAAAACACATAAGGTCTCTTTTCACTATTTTCACGTGATCTTGATGACGAATTGAGCTCAAATTTTCACAGGTTTGTTATTTCATGTGTGTGGTTGATTACACAAAACATGAACACTGTCTGTGATTATTTTGTCAGCTCTGCCAATCCTGTATAATCCTTTAAGTTTTATAATTATAGCCACATTTTTATAGTTTAAAAAATGTGTATTTATTTTTACATTGAGTGACCACTCTGCATGTATGTACACATGTACATATGTGTCTGTCTTCACTCAGTTTGCGGGGGGAGGGGGAGGGGGAGGGGGAGGGGGAGGGGGGCAATGCCAGTGGAATAGCAAAGGCTTTGGTATGGTTTTATTGTACCTACATTTATATAGGATTATCACAATCAGTAGGCTTCAATTACCAAACGTATGCACTAATGCAGCACCTTTATTACAATTACTGTAAGGGGCCCAATTTCATACCCTTTTTTTTTTTTTTCATGACCATCAAATTCTGCGTTTTACAGGACGCCACTAGTGCAGAATTCTGTGAGAAGCAGAGCAATGAAGTTGGACCAAGGTCAACACTGACGTGTGATCTTTTAATGTCATTTTTGTTTCAGGAGTATTGAATGATGGCGAAGAGGTACAGTTCATCGACTCGCATCATCCCACAGGAAGGAAGAACAGAAATATTCTTTGAAAAAGCTCATTCACTTGCTTCAGTGAGTATTTAGATTTACAGGTAGAGGTTTGTTATAGTTTGAGCCTTGAACAATAAAAGGATTTAAACAAAAGATTGTTTTTCCTTTAATATGTTTTTGTTTAAGGTCGATTCTAAAGTACACGAAATCAGGATTTTAAAATATGTATTTTTTTCTGTGAGCGAAGAAAAATTTACTAGAGCGAGACTTGAACAAAAATAATTTTCAAACGATTTCGCCCAGCAACTTGGCAAAGAAAAATATTTGGACTGGACATTTTGTTGTGCACTGATTGTTTATATTGAGTAGCAAATGATGTTTTTTGAGTAGCAACTGGTACACTTTGAGTTCAGAATTTCAGAATTTATTTATTCAGCCAAAGTTAAAAACCAAAACATCGGAAATGTAGTGCACCTCAAGCTCTCTAGAAATAACAATATCAAATTTACATTTAAACCACACTTACAAAGAAGATAAAAATATATAAATATACATATAGGCAACAACAATAGCAGAAGACAAACTAGTTCCCATTAAAAGCACGAACTGCACCAGGAAAAAAACTATCAGTAAACCGTTTACTACCTTTAAAATGCTTAAGACGACGGTTAGAAGGAAGGAATTGGAAATAATCATTTTGCTATGCTATGCTATATACATGATGCAAAATCATTCTCTGGTTAATTAGATTGTTGTTGATTACAAAATTCAGCAGCATGAAGAAGCCCAAGTTTCTGTAACTATTGATAATTAGGCCCAGGAGAAGACACCCATCCCAAATCCCCTAAAGAATTAATTGGTAACAAACATTGTCTTTATAGATTGCTCGTAATCATGTTGGTGCGTTCCTCAACACCTGTGGCGGAGTGATCCATTTTGGAGTTAGACAATCAGGATCTTTGTATGGAATCTCCTGCTCAAGATTAGAGGAAGATAAATATCGACTTGAAGTTGATAATATCATGAAGTTCTTCCAACCCAAGGTCTCACCAAGTTTATACAGGTCAGTTTGGTGCAATTACTTTCATAAAATTTCAAGACATTATTTCGAATTTTTGTATTATTGCAAAGTCCTTCGGATAAGACGTAAAGCCGTTGGTCCTGTGTGTTGTGTAATGCACGTAAAAGAACCCGGCCAGTGCACTTATCGTAAAGAGAAGGGGTTCGCCCCGGTGTTCCTAGTTTGATCGGCAGCATATCGTGCCACAGCACCTTGTAAACCATTACATGGTGCTATAAAGGAAAAAGGTCTCATACCTCAAAAACGTAGCTCTCCACATACCTTGCAGGAAAAAATACTGAGCGCTCGCCCTAGGGATGTGATAAAGTGCTGATATAAAAACCGAGTATTATTATTAAATTTAAATGAAATTGACATACAGTGTAGATTCAACTTTGCACTTGATTTTCAAGTCTAGGCACCCACACAGCACAGTGACAGCAGAAGACTATTGACGCATGTGGTGGTGACATCACATTGACGTCCAGCACAAGTTCCATGTCGCTGACCCCACCATCCATCTCCTTTGAAGGGCCCCATCACAGTCGATGGGGAACCAGTCCTGAACCAGTGTGGTGCCTTGCCACAACAGTCTACACAGGTGGGGGCTACTCCACAATCCACATCCCTGCTTTGTGACTGTTGTGAACCTCAGACAATGCACCAGATAATTGCCTTAATGGTGGCATCGCAGTCCTTTATCAGGCTTGGGATTTTGCTATCAACTGGCCGACGCTTTGATTAGAGGTAGAGGCATCAAACGACTTTATCAATTATCATCGTCACTTCGTTTTTCTGACAGTAACTTTCTGATTATTATTTGTTTTTACAGAATGGAATTTATTCCGATAGACTCACTAGTATACAAAGATCTCTTTGTCATATCAATCTTTGTATCTCCTGGAACTGATATTCTGTACATGGACGGACATGAAAAGGTATTGAATCATTCTACTATTTCTGTGCTATTTTGGGGGGTGGGGGGGGGGGGAGTTTTGGGGGGCAGGGGGATTTTTCTTTGTTTTTTCAGACAAAAGCACAGAATGGAAATAATCGCAATAAACAATGTTACTTCCAATCTGACAGCTCAACGTTTAAATACATTCGGTCCAGTACCAGGAACTTGCATTAGACATGGACCCATACATAAACAAACAAACACATGTATGGATGAACACAAAATCCCAGACAGCAGGGGTGTACATTCCTGAAAATGGCTTTGGGGCCAGGAGTCCACCTTATTCTAGACCCAGAACCTTTTAGATGTTACAATTCAGGAGGTTTACAGATTCTGTGCATCACCAGAAATACGACATTACATGTGGAGTGTTGTTCTCTTCTTTTGGTGATTGCTTTACTTCTTTCAAGAAAATTTGAAGGCTCAAGGAGGTTTTGGAAAAATCCTTAAATCAGGAAAAGTCCTGTGAAATCCCTGCCGAAACACAAATGATTTTGTATTGGTTTCACTAAAAAAGGACCACAACGAAAGATTTGAAAATTGTGACAAAGTTGTACTCACAAGCAATACTTTGCGTCTGTGGAATAGATAATCACAAAAGAGTTACTAAATAGACACTTTGTATTAGCCGCCATCGCTGAGGTCAAACAATGGAACCATGTTCGCACAATGCACAACTGTCGGCCAATGATAGGTTCTCATTAATAATAATAATAATAACCAGTTCTTATAGAGCCCATTTTACAATAAGGTCTCAATGCACTTTACATTAGTGCCCTGGTCATTGGGCCAATAACATTCTTTTAATATTTCTCAGCTCCCTGGGGAGTATACAGCCCGAGCTGCCGTGGCGCTCAGAAGGCTTTTTCAAACACAATATCAACCTCATACCTTCGCAGGTACCCATTTATACCCCTGGGTGAAGAGAAGCAAGTATAGTGAAGTGTCTTGCTCAAGGACACAAGCGTCATGACCGGGACTCGAACCCATACCCCGATGACTAAACCACCAGAACTTGAATCCGATGCTCTAAACCCTCGGCCATGACACCCTACAATGACCTCAGTGAGGGCGCTGTTTGGGTCTTATGACATCAAATGCAAAGGGTCTATTAAAACCAGGGTATCTAAATGTTACCAACCCACCATGATACTTTGTACTCAGTAAAACTAAATTATTTTGATTTCTTATTTTTATTGTTGGTTACTTCATTGAAGGTAATGATCATGTCATCAGAAGGAATATATGGACCACTTCAACCACAGGAAATACAACGATTAGCCATCTATAAATATAAACAGGTAAATAAGTACTCCCAAATCTAGCCTTGTATGGTTTTAGTTGTCAAGTTTTAGGTCTACTTTACTCCAAGTGAAATAAAATTGATTTTCTTACAAATAGGCAACGTGCTTTCATCCTATGACTAATATAAATAACTACCATTTCCATAGACCTAACTAGTCTATATGGAACACCTGTGCCCTAGCCATACTCATTATGCACAGAAATCACAACTAAAGAAATGTGTTTGTACTGGACAAGGCAACTCTAAACTACACCCTTATTCAAAACAAAGAAACACATTAGATAAAGGGATAAAGAAAAACATAAACTAACTACAGCAATGTCTTGTCTCTGATAGTAAAACAAATCACTCAGCAATAACTCCCCAAAGTATATATCACTGAACTAAATCCCAAAAAGTAACAATAATTAACTATTTTAATCTTTTTTTCCTGTACACCCATCTGTTTCTAGGAAATACTGAATGCTGAAAACCTAATGAAAGTAATCACCCCATTCCCGAATAATAGACATCAGTCCAAGAAGCTGAAGAAGAAAAAACATTCCCCTTCCAAACGACACTCATCTAAATCAACCTCCCCTACCAAGAAACGGCCTTCAGAGAAACAAGAAGAATCAAGAAAGAAAGCGAAGTCACATGCCAAAATCTCCATATCAACTCAGACAACTCCCAAACCTCAACCGACTGCCGAGTCTCTACCTGCTACACACTCTTCTACGGTATGCAAACGGTCAAACAAAGCACAAACAACTACTTCAACACAGGTCAGTTTAGTAGAGTAAATGAATACGCTTGCAAATAACCAAAGAAATGTACTGGTTAAACATTATAAGCAGTTACCATACATATACCATGCCCCATACGGGGGCAGAGGGTAAACCCCCCCCTTACTACACTTTAACTCACTATATTCCTGTTGCTTAGACGTACCCCCCCCCCCCCCCCCCCCATATCATCAAGAACCAAATGACCATACAACATGCCCCCTGATGATGACTACCTCTAATTTTGAACATGCCTCCGCATTATCTATAAGTCATTGTATTCTCTAATAACAAATGTTAATGTGTGGAAATAAATTTTACTTAGAATTGAATTTGAATTGAAAACCGACCATCTCCTTTCAGAACAACTCCCCCTAAAAACAAGTGATCAAGGCACTATGGAATTTGAATTGAAAACCGACCATATCCTTTCAGAACAACTCCCCCTAAAAACAAGTGATCAAGGCACTATGACCTAACAGACTCTAAACTAATAGCTTTGCCAATGATAGTGGCTACGTCCGGAACACCAAAAACTCCTATTCTTCAACGCTGCCGTTGCAGCCAACAGCCATAGCCGAAGTCGCTTGACTCAGACTCGGCCTTAGTTTGCTCATCAGATTAAACTAATATAACATTTGTGACGGGCTCTGTGAAAATGAGTCACTTGGGGGGACAATTCACTTTTGAGTTTTATACATGGCTGGAAAGAGCACACAACAAGCTTAATTTTGACATCTCTTACACACTTGTGTCATTTTTGGTTCAAAAGTTATGACCTTTTGAAAAACAAAATATGTCGATATCTGAAAATAACCCCTAATGGAGAAACGGCCTGTTTAATAAAAAAAAAATCAAATATTGATGTCAAAAGAGAAATACTATTATTTTGTTTAGAGTTCATAGATACCACAATGTTCCTCAATTTGCTACAGACTTGAAATTTTCGGGGAAGTTTTATTAGTGTATTCACATGACGATGCAATTTTATTATTTTCAAAACTAATTACAAATAACCTTATTTGCATATCTGAAATAAATTAAAGGGAGACATTTACAATGCCTTGTAAAGTACAAAATAGGAACAAAAGGGTAATTAAAAACTGTTTTTATTCATGTTTAAAAAAAAAAATTAATAATTCTTTTTAAGAATTATGAAAAAATAGACCCTTAAGAGGCAAGAAACCGTTTTATCACAAAATTTTATTTCAATTTTTGTTTCACCCTCCCAACACTCAACTGCCCCGTAATTGAAAGTGGGTTGTGCGACAAGCGACTCATTTTCGTAGAGCCCGTCACATTTAAGACTGGGACCCACTGAGTATACAGTGCTTTACACACATCGGTGTATGGGTAAAAGCAAATAATAGTCTTTATCCCCAATGCGAATTGAACATCTATTAACCTGTTGTGATAACCGCTGCTAAAATATAACATTTGAACTGACTCAACCTACAGGGTAAGCGCAGTTGTCTGGTGGTAAGACATCTGCTCTAGAATTGCAAAGGTCGTGGGTTTGAATCCCACTCGAGTTATATGACTGGATTTTTGTTCACAGCACTCGGGGGAAAGGACAGAGTGCTTTACACGCATCGGTGTTTTAGTCAAACCAAATAATTATTGACTGACTTAATTAACTGATTAATTATTATTATTTTCACTGACAGGTAACCCCTCAGAATAACATAACAAGGATGATTGCAACCCCAGACAGTGTAATCTGCATTGATGATACGCCATGCAACAATTCCATCATTACTATCAAAGATTCATCAGAAGAGTCAGACTGTTGTATTCTACTTGATGAAGCCACACCCATCCGCAACCCTACTGATCTATTTGCATCTCCTGATTGCTCTACAACCAAGAGAGTCACTCGAGCCAGACAGGATCCTCAATCCCCAAGTAACTTTCCAGCAAAGACTAAAAAAAAAAAAACAATCACTAAAAAGAAGGCTAAGAAACACCAACTCAGCAGCACACCACAATGTGAAGGTACATGTAGGAAGCGATCCAAGAAGACTACTAAATGTAGAGATGTTTGATGATCGTGTAGCAGGCATCGTTTTCATAATGTGAGCTTATCTTCAACAGATTATACATTATTGTATTTTTATTTCATTTGAAACAGCAACGTAAAATATGACATCACACACGGTTACTGTCTGCCATGGTCTGCCATTGTGGGAGTCAAATTGAATAAAAGTATGGTGTACAGTTTACTGCGCACGAGAATTTTCCCTGGCCCCACCAAGATTGATTATATTTATCATGGATTAAGCAAGGTTAAACGCAAAGTATACCTTTGGTTTGTAGAACCGTTCGATTGTTTTAATCCTATATTATAAATGTAGACCATAAAACTAACGATCCGGGGGGGGGCTGACCCATGACCCGAAATAAACCAGGAATCGGTCAAACTGACGCAGAATTCGAGATAAATTTTAACCAGTTTTTGGATCTTCCTGACCCCCAGGGATCCTGGTAAATTCTGAATCGGAGTTTTTAGAGTGTTCTTTCTACCATTAGTGAAACGGCAGCCTAAAGTGTCACAAATCTGCTCTTTAAAAAAATATACACAGAAGGGACATTTAAAGGTGCTGCATACGTTTGGTAATTGGAGCCTACTGATTGTGTTAATCCTATATAAATGTAGGTGCATACAATAAAACTAATCTGTGAAAATTTCACTTCACAAGATGGTCGCACTGTTTTGAGATATCGTCGAAAAACCGGAGTGAATATTTCCACACAGGAATACACAGTCTGAGAAGCGTTTCTGACGGAAATTTTCTCAGATTCAAATTTTGGGGCATACACCTGATATACTTTTGTCCATAACCACATTACTTCGATGTGAAAGGACTCTCAAAATGCCTTATACTATCAAAATCTGCTGTACCTCTTACCATTAATTTTCAAAGTCATTACCAGACCCTTTACATTGAATTAATAGTCACTTTTCTTGACATTTGCTGTTTAACGTGTATTATCTGTATAGCATGTCAAGGGAACTCGAGACACATCAGACAGTTGAAAAATAATGTATATAATGTAGATATGATATTAAATTTAACTTCACAACAGTTTTGCCAATGTTTTAAACAGGTTGAACACAACCATTTATTTCAGAAAGTTCTCTTAAGAAAAATTACTTTACAGCATTTAATATAAAGATAGTTACAAAAATAAAAGTCATGAATATATAAATTACAGTACAGAGTTCAAAAAATAATGTGTGGAGATAATTTAATTATCCACTTAAATTAAAGGCATTATTAAAATGATAAATGACAAGTTTAATTAAAACTTTTTATCTTGAACCAAAAATTTACCCCAAAGTTTCAGAGTTTGACTACAACCAGTTTCTTGAGTTTGAGTGCCAATGATTTCCCATTTTAGAAAAACTGCTTTCTTTTTGGGGAAGTTTGCATTCCATTTTCCAGACAAAAATATTTGCAAAATAGTAAATAGTTTGAGTGCCAATGATTTCCCATTTTAGAAAAACTGCTTTCTTTTTGGGGAAGTTTGCATTCCATTTTCCAGACAAAAATATTTGCAAAATAGTAAATATAAACGTAGGGAAGACTGTATGTATGTAATGGTCATGGTGCTGTACCAGTGAATCAACATGTATGTACCTTATGTCCAGAGTTTATGGTGATATTAAACATGCAGTCATGAGATGGAATCATAGCGTAGTCAACCTTGCATTCATATTTATTACCATTATTAATGAGTTGTTTGTTAATGTACTGCTTTAATATTTGACTAGTTAAAAGTAGCACCTTATAAAGGGTTTACAAGGTGTTGCTGAACACTCGACAGCCACTGCTAGAAACACCGGGGCCAACCCCTTATCCAGGCATGATATTTGGTCCTTGGGGGGGGAAAAAAGGAACAATTATTGAGTACAAGGGCTGACCTACATATGGTTAGGTTTAAACAGACTTTTCTGGATATTTACTCATAAATTTTCCCAAGGGCAGAACAAAATCAGAAATCCGACTATGTAATGTCCTTATCTTAGCATTAAAGAGGAAGGGAAATGACCCACTCATTTTTATGATGTACTCATTTTCCAATAGATAGAGTCCTCATGTGTGAAGGAAGATGTTTCGGATGTTGACAAACTTTGCACTTTGTAGGTATCAAATACAATGACAATTTACACCATTTTAACCTGAGGTTAGAGACTTGTAATTTTTTCCCCACTCACTTGAGAGACATCACAAAAATGAATTGGTAATTTCACTTCCTCTTTAAGAAGTGTAACTGGGTTCATCTACAAGGAACCAACAGCTTCATGTCCCATCCTAAGGATGAAGCAATAATGGTTAAGTGTCAAGACCAGGACCACAACCCGCAATCTGCTGATTAGAAACACCAGAGCTTGAGTCCAGTGCGTTTGACCGCTCGGTCATGATAATAATAATTTATTGAATTTATATTGCACTCTCTCCAGGACCAGCCTGTTCGAGGGCGCAAAACAATAACAATTTCGGTCACAACACAATACAAGTTTAAGGATGGATTTGGAATGATGAAATTCCACCTGTTGTAGGTCCTGGATTTCAGGTAATCCCAGAGCTAGAAAAGTAGATTAAAGAGCCAGACCTCGAGTACAATATGGTTTTACATCTGGGAAATTGACAGCTGATTTTCATCACTAGGGGGCCTTAAAAAATCATCTTTAAAGGCCTTATACACTATTGGTAAGATCGAAAAACACAAATGTTCACAGATTCACACATAACTTACATGATTTAAAGTAAGTAATGGTAGAAAGGGTTCCTTAAAATATTTTTGCCTAAAATGCTATCGTTTCTGAGAAATGAGTAAAACAATAGTTTTTATCGCGCGCGATAATAAACTCGATGTTTGAAAAACAGAAAACACATAAGGTCTCTTTTCACTATTTTCTCGTGACCTCGATGACCAATTGAGCTGAAATTTTCACAGGTTTGTTATTTCATGTATGGTTGATTACACAAAACATGAACACTGTCTGTGATTATTTTGTCAGCTCTGCCAATCCTGTATAATACCTTTAAGCCTGGAATTGATCATTCATTTATATTCATTGATGCAAGTACTAGTACAATGTATAAAATGTTTAAAATACATCAATGTCATGACAATTTTATATAAAGAATACACCTTAATCTTATAATATGGTTTAATTACATTTATAAAAATTTAGTACATGTCTAAGACTTGGAAGAAAATATTTCCAAGTGAAGTATTTGGTCACCCAAAAGGATGTTTGTTACCGACAAGGCAAGTGTTAAATTATACAGTAATTTAATTAGAAATAATTTTACGAAAGACTGTGGCATAATGAGCAAGGAATTACTTAAAATAATGCTTCTTAAGCAAAAAATAATGTAAAAATACATGTAATATGTTCAGTTAATACATTGCACACCAAGTTATGCAAGTTTCAAGGCACTTTGAAATAATCTAACATTTAAATAAACTAATAATCAAAATGTTCATAGCAGTTAATTGAGCATCTACATAAACTCAAGTTTCTAATGGAGTCAAGCTTAAAGGGAAGATACGTTTTGTATTCAATCATTAATTGCAATAAAAACTTATGGTTAGAAGCCTACAGCAGCTTTCGATAATATAAACCATTTTAAGAAAACATTTCACTTTGAAGTAGTGTTGAAAATTTCATTTCAAAAGGTGGTTGCATTTTTGAGATGTCGCCAAAAATCCGGAGCGGATATGTCCACATATGAATAATTCCTCATAGGAATACACAGTCTGAGAAACGAATCTGACAGTAACGTTTGTCAGATTAGTTTTTTTGTCCCCAAATTTGAATCTGACAAACATTACTGTCAGATTCGTTTCTCAGACTGTGTATTCCTATGAGGAATTATTCATATGTGGAAATATTCGCTCCGGATTTTTGGCGAATCTCAAAAACGCAACCACCTTTTGAAATTAAATTTTCACAGGTTAGTTTCATTGTATATATCTACATTTATATAGGATTAAAACAATCGAACGGTTCCAAATACTAAAGGTATACTTTGCCTTCAAGATTAAATGTTGTTTGTGTATGAGAAAAGTACTTAGAACAAATTGCGTGGCCCCCATTTTGACAACATATCAAAAGGCAACTAGATTTTTGCCACAGCTTAACAGCTGTTTTTATCCACACAAACACAAAATTGTGAAATGTTCCCCTAGAAAATATAATTTGTGACAAAGCAACGATAAATTTGCCAAAATGTTCAAACTTTCAGCCACTCATTTGCAAGACCAACCCTTATTGGTCAATCTTGTTAATAAAAACAAAACAGACTTGGTAAGCCTTACTCTCATTGGTTGTCTTGGATCCTTATCTTCCATAATGTAAATCACAGGTCATAAACTGTTCAAATATATGAACTCTGAACGCTCACAACATGTAACAGTGTAAAGCCATTGGTGGAACTAGACTGGAAAACCAGTCTTACTATCAATCAAGAGAGCTAATCGAAGTGCAACCTACTAGGGAGTTATGTGCCGAGTATAAAGCATTTGATCATTTACTCGCTAAAATGACTTATGTTTGTTTTTCTTTCTGCCTTTTCAATCTAATTTCTACTCTGATGATTTTTAGCAGCATTTTTTCAATATGGGGATTCTTTATATTTACTTTATTCAATCTACATAACTCAAATGGCATCTTATAGGATCCATCCTGACAAATTATTGGCACCACTGTGTATTTCTTAATAGGGTCTTCTATTGATTGTACAAGTGCTGTTTCATATTGATATTCACGCCAAACATCATCTTTGAAGTTAGAAGTGAGAAGAAGAACAGTGTACGAACTGTTCTTGTGCGCATCCTCAAAAGATTTGAATTTGGTTTGATTTGGAAGTAAGTCATCAGCTGTGATGACTTTCCAGTTTGCTTTCTCGGCAATATCAAAGAACTTTTGAGCTTCTCTTTTGTCACGCTTACTGTACAGCAGCAAAACATCGTAGTGTTCACCATCCTCTTCTGGAGCTTCTTGGGGGGTTGGAGTGTGAGGTGTCTGAGATGTAACATCGGTGTCTTTGGGTTTGGTGGTGAGAGCCAGAGTAACTTCACATGCGTTCTCACTGCCCTCGGCTCCTCCTCCTGCAGGTCTGTCAGGTGTATTGGTACCTGACTCTGATTGTGCTTCAGAAAGTTTGTCTTGTATCTGTCGGTCATCTGCTCTGGTGCTGTGTTTATCAATCTTCACTTGGTTCAATTTACAGCAAAGACTATCATCCTCATCATTAAGAACTGCATCCGTTTTAGTCTTAGTCTTATTTAGTTTAGTATCATCAGACATATTGTCGTCTCCACTGGAATTAAACGATGACCAGATGAAATCTGTACAGATGAAAGTACATGCAAGCACATAAGGACCAAATGTCAATTTAAGGATCATTTGACAGTAACTAGTTGTTGTAATGTAAAATTGTTTTCTAAACAAGATGGGAATTAGTTCACCATGCTTACAGTAACTTAACTAGTAACTTGAACTTAAAAATCTCTCCAGTATAATAATAGCAGTTAGGCCTAACTAATTAAGAACACAATTAATAAAAGGCTGTGTCAGCCAGCCTTTAAATTAACCCAGACTTTTCATTACATAAGTTGCCTATTGCTGCAGTCCACTAATCATAGTTTCTATATTAATGCAAAATAAGATGAGTATGTCATACAATTACAATCATTGCACATCATTTCAATAACGCACATTTCAAAAAGTGCAAATTAGCATAAATCCACCCAGGCGTATAGTAATCAAGGTGAAATAGCTTCTTTTTTTACCACGTCCTAAATACACTTCCGTATACCATGTATACCATTACGACTGTAAATGTCAAAATATTTTTTTAAGGAGCACAGTGACCCAGTTACTGGGTCTCTCTAGACCCTGACCTAGTACGTAGTACTACAGAAGATGTCAAAATTTCGAAAAAACAAGTACAGCGCCCCAGTTACTGCGTCCAAGGTCTACCCTGTACATCCATGGGGCGATCCATTGTCTACCCGCCGCCGGAGGTTTTCTGATTTCTGCACAGTACACACAGCAAGATGAATTGAATGTCAACGTAGTACTGCCTCAGCTCAGGAGGGGTCAGGTCTAGCACCATGAATACTAACTAGTGATACATGTAGGGCCAATCCAAGGACACAAAGTGGATTGGCCCCATCCTATTCATTAATGGGGCTAGCTCATCAGCAGGTCAACCAATCACTAATCAGCAATCAGAACTTACACAGAACATGGACTCCGATCATGGAGGTAGAAATATTTCTACCTCCATGCACAGAAGGAATCACGTTCATGATTTGAACAAACGTAAACTACTTTCTCAGTAGACAATCATAATGTTTAATTCAGTTAAAGTTAGTTACTTACATGTACAACACCAATGTTGCAAGCTATACAAAAAGTTACATACACCATGCATGAAGGAAGGTTCCTCCAATCTCTCAGTCTCATGCATACATGATGGTTTTAACTGTTGACAGCTAGCACTAGCAGTGTACTGCACAAAACACACAGGTGCGCACACACACATGAAGCCAGCATTTCGTCTGATGATAGCGCCCTCTCTTTTGATCAACTTCCGTCATTACTTCTTCCTGTTAAAGTTCATTACCGCACTAGAATGATAGGCTATGACTGTTTCTAAGAGTGTTGCTAAGGAAGTCCTACACGAAAACGCATGAGGACGCAGCGATCCAGCCGTAGCCGTAGCCGCCAAAATCACTGCCTTTCTTGTAACGTTATATTTCTTTCCGCATTATACTGCACGCCGCGCGTGTGGGTCGTCGGGTCGAGTTGTCCTTCTGTCTGTCCTTGCTCTTCTGTCTGTCCTTGCTCTTCTGTCTGTCCTTGCTCTATTTTGGTCAGATCATGGAGGTAGGACAGTCAGATATCCAAGGAAATGGGTGAACTCGTATTTTTGTGTAATGTAAGTTGTTAACTTGTTGTTGGTTGTAGTTTGTATGCATGATGGTATATGTGACCGACCATCTCCATGGTTTTATCATACCACATTTATGTTTACAGACATGACACTGACACTAGACAGCAGAGTACTACTGAGTAGTGACCCAAGTTGTAGTTGTACATTCTTATCTAATGCATTTCCTGACGGGCAAGACAGGCCATGGGAAAATTAACATTTTGTGTCACATAAATTCAACTTTCAAGAGTTACAAAAGCAACAGCCACAGCTAGCTGTAGTCCTGTACAGCTTTTAAGATGTCCCCCCTTTTCTTCAAATCAAAAGTTGAGAAAAATCGGACAGTGCAATCTCCATATTATTAAAACATAAAATGTATTGTTTTCTTCCATATTCTATTGAGCTGTGTGCAAACTGTGCCTGCAGTAAGTCCAGGCTCTGTGGCTCCTTTGTAAACATGTGATGTCACAGGTCACATACATAGTCTATAGCATGCAACACAACACATCCAAATTGCAACATCATTATTGATTATCACAAAAAGTGGGCTTTCATTTTCAATTTTCATACTTAATTTGCAATAGATAAAAGTAGAAGACCAATTTAATTATCCAAAAATGTAAGTAAAGCGTAAAAAAGTTTAGATTTAAAAGTACTATTACCAGTAGTTACCAACCCCGATTTTGGAAAATTCAAACATTGCGGTTCTATCACAGCAGAATTGAACAAATTGACTCTGAATTCTTCGCCTTGCTGAGGTAGGCATTCAATCTTATTCCATGTACAATGATGATACAAGAGTGACTCCTGACCCAAGATCGTCACCACAATTTGGTTGATAAATTTTGATACATGGTCTGTTGTAGCTCTTTGATTAATCACAGAGTTAGAAATAAGGAATGTGATCAGGGGTGACGATGATCGCAGCTAAAAACAAAAACAAACTTTATCACTTTGTGTCATTTGTAAGAAAAGAATCCTTAAGTTTGCAGACAGAGTGAAAATGGAGTTGGCCAATCGAGAGCTAGAAGTGGAAGATAAAACTCTTTCCTGACAAAGGGTCCGTATGAAGATTAATTCTAAGAGGAGACAAGGTCGAAGAAACACCTAAATTATTATCTCAAAAAAATGCCATTATTAATGTAAAAATACACACATTATACATTAAAACGTATGTATGTATTGGTTGCAGAAGGTGGGATTGCAGATTCAACGGCTCTAATCTGTTCATCAAGTAGAGAATACTAGTCCTTCACAAGTTCACACGGACACACAAGGCTGTTGTGTTCAAGCCTACATGACAAGTAACAAGAACCTGGTCACTCTCTTCAACTGGAAACCAAACGCTCTGTTTTCAAGAAACATTTCAAAGGATTTCTGTTTGCAGCAGCCTGGTTTGGATTGTACTTGTAAGTAAGTTGTATGAAAGTTGTTGACAAGACATCTCAGCTACGTCTGCACAGAACAAACCAATGGTGTGGAAAGTATTTGTTCTGTCAGTAAACTATTTAGAATATTAAGCAATCAAAAGTCATAATTTGAAAAGTGACTACAATCAACTTGAGCACACCATGGCTTTTCAGCAAAGCTTCAAGACACATCAAAAGTATAAAAGCGATAAAAGCCAATATGTTTGTAATATTTGTGATAAACAATGTCTGAACACCATTCATCTAGCAGCACATCGGAAAAGTCACAACAACCATCAGGAACGACCATTCATCTGTCATATTTGTGGTTACGCTTGCATTCGTAAAGAACATCTTACAAGACACTACAGAAGTCACACTAAAGAGAAACCATTTCACTGTGAAATCTGTAACAAGTCATTTTCATATGAACGGAATTTCGCACAACATCAGAGAATTCACACAGATGAGAGACCTTTCCCATGTGACCTCTGCGGGCAACGTTTCCGATTATCGAGTCAACAGATGATCCATAACAAAATCTACCACTCAACGAACAATGCCACAGAATCGCAAAAAGCGGACGACACTAAGAAAAACTCCTACGTTTGCGTCATCTGCGGTGACTCTTTCCCATATAAGCTTATACTGGTTGCTCATTTGAGAAGTCATACACATAAAAATAAACCTAAAAACAAATATTCATGTAAAATCTGTCGATCTAGCTTCGCTGAAAGAAACACTCTACTTCGCCATCAGAGAGCTCATCAAGTCAGGAAGAGTTCATTTACTTGTGAAACCTGCGGAAGGGCTTTTTATCGTCAACATCACCTTGAAAGTCATGAGAAGATCCATAGTACAGGTTGGAAATTAGCGGCAAATAAAGCACACAGAAACACCACAGATCTGAAAGCAGCGTCAATCATACACATAGATGTTGATAACGAAGAAAAGCCCTACGTTTGTGGTGTTTGTGGTTTCAGCACCGACAGTGAAGACTTAGTGGCTACACATGGACAAATTCACTTCAGTCAAAACAAATTTAATTGCGGAATTTGTGGTGATACATTCACATCTACTGAGAGTTTGTCAAAACACCGACAAACGTACAAAGGAGAGAATTCAGTCTTTGTTTGTACAACATGTGATAAATCTTTTGCCTCAAAGTGTATTTTTAACTGTCATCAGAAAACTCATGAATATGCACGATCTTACCCATGTGACGTGTGTCATAAAGTTTTTACAAAGTCTGCTGATCTGACGAGGCATCTTCGTATTCACACAAATGAAAAACCATTTGTTTGTGATATTTGTGGTATGGCTTTCAAGGTCAAGAGGTCATTACAAAAACATTTCATGAATCATGCTCCCCAAGAATCTACCACTTTTTAACATACAGTTCATGAAGTCATTCAAGATACGCTTCTCAGATTCAAATTTTGGGGAATAAAAAGTGATATATTTTTCTAAAACCGTAGTACTTCGAAAATAAAAGTTTCTCAAAATTCATTATACTACCCAAAGCTGCTGTACTTCTTACCAAGTAAGTTTTTATTGCCATTTAATTTTCAGAGTCATTACCAAACGTGTACTGTGCCTTTAACTATGTGTAAAAACAACGACAGTCGACTCTCGTTATAACAAGATTGCTAGGACTGGCCAAACTACCTCTTTATAACAGGAACGTTGTTATAAGAGGACGGCAAAACAGAGAAACACCAAGTAAAAATGAGATCCAGGCCTCAGAATGTGCTCTTTTCTAACACAAGCCGACTGTGGTAATTTTAAAGAGTAATCATCTGAACTCTTTCAAGATGCAACTTAATTTTGTTTTAAGACCCACACCCTCACCTTTAAGAGGTACATTCCATTCCTACGTTTTCCAGCCACGATTGAATTTTTGAAATAAAGAGCTTTAAGTCAAATGAATCGTTACAATAATTGTATTTTTTGAGAGAGTTGAATAAACCAAACTACACTAAAAAGTATATGCAACTTGTTATATTATTTCTGTTTAATGTCATTCATTTATTTCTTTTCAAATCAAGTTAATTATGACAGACATTTGTTGTTTTCTTATTGCTTGTCAGGAACCATGTGGGAAAATATAAATCCATCCAATTCAAAATTAACTAAAAAGAGGACATTTGGTGTTCAACATGGGACATGCTGGTGGAACCCTATTGCCTCTATATTGTGGCTTCATTGTGTGCTTGTAATAATAAGGAATTCCTCAGAGGATTTGATGGGGGGGGGGGGGCACTTCTGTACGAGAGGAAAACAGTGTGTTAAAGTATGGGAACATTGGGGAGGGGGTACCTGTACCCCTATCGGGCATGGTATAAAAGAGATGAATAATCACACCTCAACCGGAGAGAGACTTATTCCGGCCCTTCTGCTGAACGGTGATAGCGCCCTCTTGGGCCTTGTTTGGTACAATTGTTGTCTTTATTTTTGTTCATCTGAGCTCGGTGGTAATGATTATTATGAAAATGTCATGAGGACCATTATTTTAAGAAATCACACAAGAAGACTACAAAATAATTTTCGGAATGGGGATCGATCGATATACTCATCCAAGGCTTCTTACATTGTAAAGTAGGATACAAGAACAATGGATCGAACAACAACCTCTAGACCAGTCCTTTATTTTTGTCACCACACCTTTGTCTTCGCCCCTGTCAACAACACTGATTATCTTTTATGTCCAAAACCTTGAATATTTTCCTTCCAGCCTCGCTTTGATTTGAATGGAATCAACAAGATGGCTGCACCATGAAACACACCACCACATCTTTCTTTGGAGACAAATCTATTCAAAAAGTATGGTTCACGTCGTGAGAACACAGAAATGACATCTCCGGTGAGAGAATGAATACAATTAAATTATGTCATCCCTTCTGTTTGGAGCAAACAGTATCTATGCCAGTTTACTCCCCAAAAAATTCGTGAGGACTCATGCCAATAATTGGTTTCTGGTTACACCAATTATTTATTTTTACGTGAACATTTAAAGTAAAAAATAAACAAAAACAGATAAATAGTAGGACAATAGACTCATGCGGCCCTGCTGTCCATTTGAATCAATTCAAAGGAGTCAACCGTTTTAAAACTTTATGTCAAATATTTCCTCAGTTCATAAACAAAGAGGGAATGTTATTAATTATTATATTCGGCATACTTCACAAGACAACAAAACAAAACAGTGGATACAATGATCAAAATGACAAGAGAACAATGAGCCAGCAACACATGTCAGGGAACAAAGTTAACCCTAATAACTGTGGCCCGAGAGCCTTCGTTTCCAGTGCTATACTGGTTATACAATAAACAGAGAATGTTACTAAAAACAATTATTTCATATACAGCAGAAAAGGGGGGAATAATTATTAAATTAAATGACGTAGCGTTTCTTGTCGTAGATGTACATTAAGTTTGTGAAGTGCCCAAGACCGTTCATGCCTTTGCGCCCCCATCGTCCACTGCTATTGTATAATTACTATTTACCTTCAACATAATGGACTATCCCGAACTACCTGTGTTACGCACTACGTAGATCATCGAGAGTCTTGAGTGGTTCCCACAATTCCCATAGTGTCATTGTAGCACAAACAAACAGAACACGGATACCAGTGGTTACCCAAACTTTTGTTGAGATATACAGTGGGGTGTGTTTGCCATGCATGGCCTTTATTCTGCTATAGAGATCGGAGTTGTGCTGTTTGTAGAAAGGCGCACATTATGAAAGATCGCTGAACTGTGAATTGGCAGTAAACCCAACTCAATAATAAAAATTCTCTCAATAAATCAGCGTGTACATGTGGTATGTTTCTATTGTGCCATGTATGAGTAATGGCATTCAAATTGAACTCTAAGCAGATAGAACACACCGGAGAAGACGAATTATCAACTGACTTACCCCACGATGTCCATCATCAACAAATATCCTTGATGGTGTTGATGGTGTTGAAAAGTTCCAACGAGTTGTGATACGCCTCAATTGTGGCAGATGTGTCCATTCTGGTCGGAGATCAGTGTCTAGAAAATCAAATCAGGTAAGTTTGATATCAATGACTTATTCAGTTTCAGACTGATCTAGTTATATTTATACGACTGTTAAAAATAAACACAGGAAAGTAACGTCGAATAAATTTACTGTTTGTTTTTACTGAATACTTGGGTTGGTGGTTACCTTTAACTTCAGGGTGACTGAATTAATGTTTCCTATCTCTCCACCTCCCCCTGGGGATGGACAGAGCCTTTTTTCACAGATGTGACTTTATTTCAAAGTTACTGAAAACACCCAAAGTTCTTTTCCCCATTTTAACAATTCAAACGTTTTGGAGTTGTTAACAGGTTTCCTGAGTGTTTGTACATTCGTTTGAGTACACTCGTGCGTCCTTGGGCGATGGATAAAGAAGTGTGGTCCAGGAAATTCACTCATCATTTCAGTTTCATTATTTAAATCAATTTATAAACTGAGTTCAACAATAAATAAAGCGAGGGTAAAGATTAAGTTTTTGAATTTCTCTTCGTAGTGCTCATATTGAGGTGAGCATTCGTAACAACAGGAGGACATGTTTTTACATACATTTTTTTTAGTTGGGCTTTTAGATTTTAACTACTGTTTTTTGTAAACTGTACATTTTGGCTTTTAGCCGCTGTATTGCAGTTTTTTAATTAGCCATAATAATAGTAAATATAAATTTGGCTAAGGCCTATAGGCCTATTATTACAAAGTTTTCTACTTTGGAATTTGTTTTCAATTATATTAGTTTAAATGCAAAGAAATTAAAACATTTCAGTAGTACCATTCAGAGTAAACAGGTGAACCCCAGCCTTTCGGATACCAATTTGTCTCTTTTTAAAATCTTTTGTTACCCTTATTATTTAAAATTACACGTGTGTTTATTGAAGAGGACATTTATTATCGCTAATTAGCCAGTGAAACTTTCTTCAAGTACTGTGTAAACAATGAACATAATTTGCACGGTATTTACACGTTCATGAATAAAACACGTATATGCTTATTTAGGTTGCTACAATCGATATAAGGAACTCGTTATGATGGGTTCAATAAAATGATACTCTCTCAACTTTGGCGACGGAAATTTGTGGAATCCTGATACAATTTTTGTTTTACCGGTACATCGATGTGTAGCATTAAGGTTTAGGGTCTGCCACATCTATGATGACAACTTTAAAAAAACTTTTGTCTTGAACTGGACAATTTTAAATGTGTACTTTTGTCCGAAGATTTAAAATCAATAAATAAAATGAATAAATAGTATACTCGATTAAGACTTTCCCGAGTTCTCTAAAAATATTAATTGGGAAAGTATTGAGTAGAATACATCGGTGTAAGTGTACAACACGAACAATATTCCTTATCCAAGATGCAAATTTAACATCTATATTGAAATATTAATATTTGTATAATGATTTTTATAATCAGTGAGTTCTCACATAAAGATCGAATATTTGCTTCCATAAGGTTGTCACAAAGGGCAACTGTTCAGGCAACTTGGAGGGAACCAACGGTGCACTATGCAAAAGAAACACAAGGGACATTCTGGTATAGTAACACACTATAAAATCCCCAGGAAAATAATAAGCAAACTGAAATGTGAATAATTTTGGAGATTGCCTGGAACTGGGCACAAAGTCATAGAGCTGCTTGAGTAAGAGCACAAACAGTATTACTTAGTAAAACAAAATTATGCTTACAAGAATAAGGTTACCATCAAAAATACCTTCTCCCCTGTACTAACTGTGACTGGTATCCTGCTCGTTTTTGCTCAGCAGAAAATTGTTATAGCAGTATATTAAGCAGTTTTATGAAATTGGGCCTTGGCTGCCTGTGAATTGTTTCGTGTGACATGCCTTTATGTTTACCATTCATGTTGTCTTTGAGTATACTAATCACAACCTTGTTTATTTCTAACAGTCTCATAAGGGTACACACAACTAAATCAACTCTCATTGGTTTTTAGTGGAAATTGCTAAATATTCAAACATACACAAAAAAATACTTAGAAGTCTCACAGCTTTTCACAGTAAAGAGACAGTTATTAAATGACTCTTGAACTTATATAATCTGCTCAATTTGATATGGGGATTCCGTGTGCCAATCGAGTTATTCCCCCTCCAAGTAAAAACACCCGGCCCCTAAACCAGTGTAATTTTCCAAACGTCCGAGCATCAATCTTGAAAAATATCCATACACCTCTCGGCAAATAGAACCATTTTTAAGGGCCTATGTCATTCAAAATACCTCAAGTTGGAAGTCAACAACCCCCATGTCACAATTGGGCCAACATTTTAACACTGTATCCCTTTTAGGGGGCTCTCAAATCTGTCTAATACATAATATTTTGAGGGCCTATAAAATGTTAATGAGGCTGACGCTCTGTTTTCTCCCTATTTAGTTGGGTGCATCCTATAAGCAGCCATGTTTGCTCGTCCCGTCAGTGATATCACGTGGTCTAATGAGTCTTATACTACCAGGGAACTCATGTCCAAGTACCCGGCCCCATTACTCGTCCGGGTAACCCATGGTCATTGTGGACTTGAGGACTCGGATTCACTCGGGCAGGGGCAGGTAAGAAAACAAGTGATAGTTTAATAGGCACATTGCCTTCGGATTGGGTGCTTTGAGCTACAAAGCGTTAATTGTTATGAGTTGAATAAAGGTTGGAAAGATATTTTAAAAACAGGATATAATGATTCGCATAAATATTCATTATAAATGTGTGGTTTTTTGTGTATAGTTTCATGAAAGAACACAGTCCGCTATTTTATAGAAGAAATTGTTGGACTCGACAAAATGGCGGACCGTATTCTGATGGTTGTGTTTATTTAATCATTACTCACTAATTACAACACACTGTAAGTGTTTTAGTGCATGAACAACTCTTAAAAGTACCAATCGGTCACACACCCACGTGGTCAATGGTCCAGAGACGTGTGTGTGCCGGTCATCCTGGCTCTTGTTCACACATCAGATATCGATATTGGGCATAGTACCCCCACCCTCATTACGTGCTTAAATCCCAGGAAGTATGGGGTACTTCTGTACAAGAGGAAAATATTGAATTAAAGTATGGAAACATTGGGCCCCCACCCTCCTGCCCCCAGATCGGGCATGGTGTTCAAAGGGTCGAATGCTTTACCGATAAGTGTTTGGGTTGAAAATTGGACAACCATTGTAAATTGTCGCAAAGTAATAAACTAATTGGACCCAGAGTTGTTGCGTCTAAATGTGTTTTCTTAAGTTTTATTTTGGTCAAATGCTCCCGGACGGTTGGACAGCCACAACCATCAGCTAGACTGTCACGAAGGAAATCACTTCACTGAAAATATGGACAGATACATATTTCCATGAATCATGACGATTTTATGATTCCCAGAATATGAAGCAGAGGTAAACAAATAACAAAATGGACTGGACTGCTGTTCACTGAGGCTTTTAATGGTCATTTGGAATACCTGCGTGTACAAAGCGGCTTGCCGTTTATTGTGGTGTTGTTTCCGTTGTTGTTTATCACAACGCATACCTGCTTTGCGTTGATGATTCTGAGCCACAGAAAGTTAATTTGGACACTAACAATAGAGGCCGGGGGTAATTCGGGACGGGTATCATAATACAGGATTGGTAAAGCTGACAAAGGTCGAACAGTCGTGTTCATGATTTGTGTGATCAACCACTAAACGCGAAATGAAAAAAACTGTGAAAATTTGGGCCGTTGTGTGAGTCAGGAGAAAGTAGTGAAAAGCCATGCACAATTATCAGCCACATTGTCATTAAATTTGATCGTATCAACCGAAATCTGATAAAACTTTATTTCAGAGGGAAATATTTCACAGAAAATGGGTTCTGGTATAAACCAGTAAGCTTCTAGACTCAAATTAAACAGATATCCTTTATCCTACCAATCCTATATGGTATATATATACCTTTCAGTTCACGCATTTAAAGCTTAAAAATTATGGGATATAATGCCCCTTATAGGGCTGGATGCCTGAGATGCAACCAACCGTCACTACTGAGTTACATTCTTTACACTTTGGTTCACACATGGGCCTTTGGGTGAAGCAGCATTGAGTTTAATTAAACCACATTCCTCTGTCGATTGTAAACTCACTTTATGGGCTGTCTAATACTATAGGTAGCAAAGTGTGTGTAAAGTAAGGTTAACGAAACGGAAGGGGTGGTGTAACTAGTTTTAGAAATGCGAAGCAACACGACACTGGAAAAGTTCGTAGTCTCGATTCAAGAATACAAACTGAATTCCCATTTTGTTGGCACCCATCGGTTGCGGTAACCGTAAACTGTGTTCAACAAGCCAGAATTATGAAAACAGTAAATGGAATTATGATTAGGTTATGGTCTGAAGCAATAGGTCTTCTGAAGTTTTGGTGTTTTGAAAATTGACAACGAGCTCACACAGAGTGTGTGTGTTTGATACACGGAGGGTCCCCCTAAAGTTCCCACACGAATTTCCTCACAGAAGTAGCCCCTCCTAAAATGCTATATAAAGAATTCATGAGATTTCAAGCACACAATGAAGACACAATAGAGGGGTACCATCATGCCCCATTTTGAGCACCAATTGGTGTTTGAAAGCTTATAACATGATGTGGGTTCATGAAAAAGAAGGATCAATAATTTATGGAAGTTTTCCCGTTTTTGATAATAATAGCCAATAGAAAAAATGTTAAAATTACAAAGATATTCAGATCAAGGATTCCAGTAAGTATGTGGTAAAACATTATACCTTGGTTTGTTTCAATTTGTGTACATGTGTTTTGGGCAAAGCAGTACATTATACAATAGGATGTGCGTAATTGTTTTCCATTTTTGTCACTGGTTTTTAGATGAGTTTATTCATTTCCCCCCTCTATCTAGTTTTCAGCACAATACTCCACATAACAAACCCGTGAAAAACTCATTAAATCAATTGGTACATTATATCAATGAAAAAAGGCTAAGTTTAGTTTTTTGGAAATGCTTTATAATACTAATAATAGGCATTATAATTTTCTTATTTCGCTTGCGGCAATCGATTTTAGCGTATGGTGATTTGGGAGGTCTTCAATTGCCCTTTTTACTTCTCGACTTCAGAGATAATTCAGACAAAATATATCCTCCTGAAGGACTACTCATACGAACGTTAAAATCAGTTAACTTTCAGATTGAAACTGACTGTTTTTTCTCAGGATTAACCCAAACTGTCTTATTTTAACACCAGGTGATCCGCATCCATCGATGGCTGAAACATCAAAGAGTGATCGCCATGGATGGAAGAGGGCGCTATTTAAGCATCCCTCTTGACTTCGAGGTACCCTTTGAGGTAGTTCCAGACAAGAAGAGAACTTGTAAGATTTAGTGGGGTTTTTTATTCCAGAAATGTTCTTCCAAAAGAGAAATAGAACACAGACCGAATGCAAACTGTACTGATGGGAAATGTTTGGCTTAAAAAATATATATAATAATACATAAAAAATAGCAATGTTTCAAATACTTTTTTTTATTTAAATCTTCCTAAGAAAAATAACAACGATGGCGATGGATGTATTTTCATGTTGCCTTAATCGTATCCTCCATTCATTCCTTCATTTTGCCTGATAAGATTATAATTCACAAAACTTGTGGCATACAAGTTATTCACAAACTTAAACCCTCCGAAAACAATCCTTATGTCAAAAAAAATATATCTTATTTGCTAACATCTCCTTATTGTTACAATAAAAGATGGTATTGTTGCATAAGAAATAAACCACAAGGGAAAATGACTTGGTAAACTATAAACAATTTGGGGTTGAGAAAAGAGTAAGAAGAGGTTTTTTAGTAAACACTATACTTTAAATGTAAATATGACTCCACTAAATGGCCGACCGTGTTAGTTCACGATGTAAAATGAAAACCACGCAATTTCGAGGCATATTTGTGTGGATCATTGTATTCTACTTTTAAAACATCTTTCTAACCATATGCATTTTATAACAAACAGTTACACAGGCTTTTTATTAGACCAACTCGTCCGATCCAAGGCAAGGTGTCCCTTTAAGTTTTTCAGTAAACACTAACTTTAAATGTAAACATAATATTGCAAATTGATGAAGAGTGTGCTTACCTCTTTGCTTTCAGTATCCAAGTTAAAGACGATGTCCTTAGCCAGCATCATCCGTCAATTTTCCCTCCCCAAGAAAGTTCGATTCTCAGTTAGTCATGTCAAGTCTCATCCAGACATTGGTCAGTTCGGTATCCGTCTACCGTCAGAGCCTATCGACATCCTACGGTTACAGCAAGAGGTATACCTAAATGGAAACGCAGTTAATTTTGGTGAGTTTTAACACAGTGTTTTTGTTGTTAGAGAGAAAAAAAGTGTCACTTTCATATTCATCCTGTATAGCAATAATCCCATTTAAAGTTTATAACTGAAAACAAATTATACTCTCTAAGAGTAGGTGTACCGTTTCAGAATGGACATAGAATCTGAGTCCCAAGATAGGGGCCTGAATCATTTCTAACTCAGGCTGACCCCAAAAATGGTTCACACGATGGAATTTTAACTTAGATCCTTCGTGAGTTTGACCCCCTCTCTGAGTCATTTTGACATCCTCTCTGAGTCATGTTGACACAGATTCCGGGTCACACTGACCCATAAATGGGTCAGGCCTCATCCGGGTCAATATTCTGACCCGGAAGTGGAGTCTGTTTGGGGAGCCAGGGTCTGTGTATTTTAGGTCACAGAATTGTGACTTGGAAGGCTAATGGGCGGGGCTAAACGGCAATCCTGCTGATCTGCAACAACCAATCAAAAGAAAAATTGTAGGGGCAAAAGAGCAAGCATATTCCACTATTTTTAAGGAATAAGCCTGTCTAGTCCTTCTGAGGGGTAACTAGGCTCGATAAAGATGCTAACAAGCTTCACACCACTGTTGATTATGATTTCCAAGACTGCTATGGATTGCAGTTTTGACCTTGACACACAAGTTGAATGGTTACGTAACTTGCACTTCAGGGTTAACACGGAAACCAAGTTACCATCGGCTGTGCGTGAATTGTTTCCTCAATACAATTATTTAATTGATGACAGGTGAATTAGATGCGGCTATACTAAGCATCCCTATACACCATGAACTGGAGATGTCCGTGGCATTGGGTCTATCTAGCGGGAACAGAAACTGGCATCGACTGATGCGAGGTCTGGATAATGTGGTGGCTACGAGGGTCAGGTTCTCCGCTGTACACGGAAACAAAAGTAAGTAACTTCAGTGGTTTATTGTATTTGGAAGCACTTTATTTGGCGCTCGATATGTGGCTGGGAGTCTCCGGATTTCTTTAAAGGATTTTAAGGGGTATTTCTGTACAAGAAGAAAAGAGTGTGTTAAATTTAGGGAACATTCAGGGGGACACCCTCTGCTCCTATATTAGGCATGGTATAAATAACTTAACAGCAACAACTCTTTGTCTCGGAGTCATATTCTAAACATCTTCCCTCCTTAATAAGACAGTCTTCCCTAAGTATAGCAAAAAAGGAGTGAAATTCACAAATTTGTTTTCCATCTGAAAACCTCAACACAAAAAGGAGAAAACATCGAGCAGTGGGTTTTGGCAAAAACGTGAATAAATACAAATTTTCAACCAGTTTTTCCGGTTGCTCTAAAACTTTTAATTTGATTTATAAAATAAAATTGTTTAAACCTCAGAGCTTTATTTTCAATTCCTTTTCAGAGATCACAATATCTTATTCCAAGTCAGAAAATACAAATATCATCAAGAAAGATACGAGACAATCCGTTGAGACGTCGATGGTGCAGAAACGACAACAATCCCTCGGCCGTGCATTCTACTACGGCACCTTACAGAGAATCAAAGCTAAAGAGACAAATAAACAACGACCAGTCAGTCATTCTGTGGACCTGGGAGTTTTAGGCAGAGCGTCCAATCAGGACTCAACTGATGGGCAGACAATGTCGCTTACCAAGATGAACATCAGACAACGATTTGCTAAAAGGAAAGACCCAAAGCTAAATCACGCACCCCGAACAAATACAGACAATATGTCTATATCAGGAACATCCACAAGTGTTTCTGAATCAACAACATATACCATGGACAGTGAACAATTCTGGACAAATGGTTTCCATGGTGATCTCGATGATGATGACGATGACAAGAGTGAAATCACACAAGATGATGATATCAATGAGGAGTACATGCCACGCGCATTGTTCGGGTCTGTGTCTAGACTGTCATTATTTCGTCCAGCAAACTGGAGTGGAGGAGGTGCAAGCAATGATGGTGGGCTAGGAAGCCACCAGCCAAAAGGATGGAAAGCCATGAAGGAAAAATACAATGGACGTAGACGAAGAGGAAGTATAGGCAGCCTCAGTATGGGGACCAGTGTTAGCATGGGGGATTTAAACAGTCTGGGTAGGATGAAGCGATGTGAACCAATGCCTCTTCAACGGGGTCCTCCTGATGGTCGGTCGGTCGTCAGTGACCTTGACGATGATGTAGAAGAATCAACTGACTTATAGCCGCAAACAAGAAAAATGTGAAGCCAAGATAGTGTTAGTGGTTAGTGCCCTATACAAGGGGTTTATTTATAGCATAAATGCGTTAGACAACGTGAAACACTTGCCAAAAAAATAGTTGCCAAAAACTTAGAAACCAAAGGCGTATGGTTACAATAAGATTGGCTGTAACTTTTGCCTTAAGTCCAAAGCTCAATCTGCCTTCCCTTCTGTGGGGCAGATGGGTGATGGGATTGTGCCTTTGATGATACCAGAATGGAATGTGACACACAGTCAAAGTATATCATGAGAAAAAAACATTAGGTTATAGGGTCATTGCAGATTTGTCTATTGAAAAAATACTGATAAAATAACAAGCAATGGCAGCCATGTTGACTGCTTAAAGAATTGCATGTTGTTCTACCAAGGCATAATTCTTTCAAAATTCAAATCTGCAATGGCCCTATAACCAAATATATTATTTGTGACATACTCTGACGGAGTGCCAAATTCTATGCTGATATAATTAAAGGCACAAATCCTCCGAATGTCACCTATCTGTCCCACTTTACCAGCCACTATACCGCACCGAAGTGGATTGTCATAAAATCATATACCCAATACCACTGATGTATACTTTGACAATTACGAAAATACATTGTTTGCCTAAGACTTTTATAAGTTGCCATATATCTCCAAATAGTGGTAGCTCAAGTACTATAATTTGTGTTGAATGATATAAAATATTTATATTTAATTGATACTAAAAAATACTCAACAATGTGTGGTGGAAGGATTGATGTTTACAACGCAGAGAAGCATCGATGTCAAGTTTATTGTGAATGTAATAAAAGGTGCCCTATACAACCTGAGCAGAATGTAAATAAAAATCAGGTTTTGATTTTGATTAAATGTTTTTAATTTAAAGCAAAAAACTCAAATTTACAAAAACAACTTTTATTTATTTTATAATAATAGGCCTACCATCAAACTCTTTTTTGGACTATAACTATAGTTTTGATTGTTTTCCATAATAATATAACTTAATTCTCCCCATACACCGATTAGTGTAAAGCGCTGTATACTCGGTATACTCTCCCGAGTCCTGTATAGAAAATGGGTAAGCCAATAATATTCTTGATCACCAAAATGGATACTTAACATCAATTATAATATAATTTATTATTATTTTTAAAGGGAAATTATAGCATAGCAAATTATAGTATTTGATTCCTATATATATCATTTTATAAAGATGTAATTAGTTGTTAATGAACAATGATCTTTGACAGAAAGGCACGTGTCATCAATATACTAATAGGCATTATCTCTGATTATATATCGATAAATATTGATCATATCAAATATAATCCAAATAAAATGTAGTGGAATGATTTACAATATCTACTTCTGTCAATTGATCATGACCCGGCTTGACAACCCGTTGGCTTTTCATGTTTATTGTTTAACAACAATTTAACCCTTACCTTAGTTTAGTGTAAAGTATACATTTATATTAGAAGATGAAAAACATTATGTTGATTAAATAAACACGTGTTTACATCTCGTTAGTCTATCTCTTTGTGTAACCGCTTTGTTTTTGTTTCTTGGGGTATTTTGTGTCCGTTTGATTGTTCGTTCGTTCGTTCGTTCGTTCGTTCGTTCGTTCGTTCGTTCGTTCGTTCGTTCGTTCGTTCGTTTGTTTGTTTGTTCGTTTGAAAGCTACGGTGATTAGTCGTTTCCAGAGATCGAGGTTTATACGCAGCAATAATCTGAAGATGAAGACAGATTTAGTGTTTATGTTGGATACCATCGAGCATGATATAGACATGCAAGATTGAATCAAGCCTGGTAGATATGCATTACTTAGATTCAGCGAGATCGCCTATTATCCTTGCTATGACTGAGTTTGCTGGGAAAATACTAGTACCAAGCTGATCAGCATCAACCACAAGAAAAACAAAAATGAACAAAGTCTCTCAGTTTCCAAATCATTTCAGAAATAGTCGGAAAACAAACCAACAAATGGGGAAAGCCAGACACTGCCGATTGTGAAAAACTGAACTTTTGTCCGAGCCATTATGCCTGCAGGTGAGTTGCAATTGTTGGGAAACGTTTCACCCACCATTATTCTGGTAAGTTGACCGTCACACTACAGGTGAAGGTGTAGTCTCTTTTCAGGTATTTTCAAGGACGAAAAGAATCACCTTGGTTCGTATTGTAATTCTGTATTACAATGAGTCATCCTGCATAAACGTAGAGGGCGTACCCCTCTTTGTTTAATCCCCGCCCTATCCTACCTTGGTAGGATTATTGTTAAAGCTCCGATGTGTTTACTTTACGACACCCAATGTTTAATATATGAATGTATGAATCAATTATTTTAAGAATTCATTTCTAAAACTGCATAGATCGCCTGGAAACAGCTACATGGTGATATTGAAGGGGGGTATTAGTGAAGTCAACCTGACCCAAGTTCAAACCTACTGTGGATGTATGTAATCAAATCTGGACCCAAATTCAAAGAGCCGCTTAAGCAGCAATAGTGCTCAACAAATTTCTGCTTAGCAAATATGAGCAGGATACCAGGCACAGATAGTACATTTTGGAATGGTATGTCTGGTAACCTTATCTAGTTTTTAATAGTAAAATTTGGTTGTGCTTAGCTACTTTTGTGCTTAAGCAGCTCTATGAATAGAGCCAGGTCATATAGATCTGCACTCAAATTCCACATAACACAACACACTCTGTACTTCTGCTGTCCTAAAATGCATCAATAATGGCAGATATCATATACAACAGTCCCACAATCTGTTATTGCACTCATGAACCATATCAACGAACTTATATTTATCCAGTCACGGTTAGCTATGGCATTCTATTCATAGGGTGTTATGGATCATAATAGAGTGGTGTGTTGATGACGGGTACCAGTGATGGAGAGGGAACTGTGATGTGAAAGTGTTCGGTTGACTGCACCATATTGCTGGCATTCCTTCAACCTGTACCCATGTCCCATACACACCGCTCCTCTATTGTCCACGGGAGGGTAACTCATTACCATCTCAATGGGTTTAAGGTTTAGAAGGAGCCATATTGTATGGGACCAGCCCAAATCGGATCCTATTGACTGATGGAATGATGTTAACCATTGCGATCTCACACTAGATGCCTTGAATTTTCAGCTGTTTTTATGGAGTTATGACTGGTACAATATAAGACGGTATGTCGCAGGTGTCATCGGAGGTACGTCTTGACTAGTTGGTAAGTTCCTAATTGTTGACAACTGCAACTTATTTTAGAAAAAGGTCTCCCTTTTTCTGTTACGAGATCCTACATTCCATTTCCTGCATGTATTGATGCCAAACCCACGTCCAAACTACAACATCACATACTAATTAAATCTCAATAAATCGCAAAACGCAGGAAATTTCAATAGCAAAGTGCGATGAAGTAGCTCTTGATTCTATCATTGTTTCAAAAAAAACTCAAGCAAAGTTTGGAATCAGAGTTGGAGAAATATTTGTACGTATCTTGGTTAACCATCTGCGCATAACGCCCACGTACATTCCCATCTATACTGTCACTTTTCACTCTACATCTCCACCTACAAATCTATAATTTCCAAGTAAATTCAATTATTTTGTCACATCAGAAACAATACAGTTATTTCGAAGATGTTTACATTTTCTTACAAAGAATACTACTTCAAACTATACTACAGGGGTTTTGTTTACCTATTACATTACATGATGGATATATTTTTCCTGAAATAATAGTGATCCCAAAGTGATCTTTTTGATCTTTAGATCTAATGAGAAAACTTTCGTCCAATATTTAATGATAAGGCTTATTTGCGAAATGGTCACGGTAATAAAATTTATGATATGACTGGAGAAAATAAATTTGTTGATAACAGTCATTAAAACTAAAATGATGATCACAATATTGAGACTAAGATGGTCGTTAATTAACTACATGAGTGATTTAAAGAGAGTTGGCAATCGCTAATTGGAATAATAAAAAAGACGGTTGTTTCCTGTGATTTTGATTCAGGAAATATTGAAGATGATAATTATGATGATGATAGGATTGACCATAATTTCAATCACGATGATCTTGTTTTCAATGGCACTAATTGGTAATACTGGTTGTTTTCAACAAATTGTACGACTACACTTAATCGTGGCGATGATTATAATAATTGGCAAGACTGCGTTTGATCTACATAATTTAATGTGTGATTGCCATGAATGATAATTGGGCCTATAGTACAAACTAACCACGATATATAATTAAGATAGTGTGTAGGAATACGGTGTTCACATTGGTAATTATTGGGGCAAATGTAATTGCAGTTCATCATAAAACAATATAATTATAGTTGTGGTAATGGACTATAGGCGACGATTTAAACCTTTTATGTTTCTTCTTTTGTTTACATTACAATTAATACAAAATAAAGTGATTCTGTTTCAGTGAACATAGAACCAGTGTGGCATGAAGCCAAATTTAAACTGTAAATTAATTTGGTGATATTGTCTATATGAAAGCAGGCACTGCTTCCCACACGGCGTTTATGACTTAGTGTCAAAGAATTTCATATTAATCGCAGAACCGCCATTTTTGATATGTCACAAGTGATGGAAGCGTGTATAAACCACGTATACTCGACACAAACACAGGTGTTTGTCATGAATAATGCATGAGTGTAGAGTGTTGAAGAGTGTCTAGTCATATTTAATTATGGATTTGGCAAGGATTACAGCTGGTGACATTTAGCTTCATTTGCATATCATGTGTTGCATTGGAATAACAGGTTATTATTACGAGCTTGTGAGCAATTCATCAACATCTCAAATTAATTCCCAGTGTCTTGGTTTCCCTTTTACGGAAGCGTTTTGATTGAAAAATATAAAACATTGCTGATGTAAATCTATGTACTTTCAATTTCATGGAACAACGCATGTAGGCAATTAATCTGATTTTAATTGTTACCATGTTTTTCTTGAAGTAAAAAATTAGCTGCCATGCAACAGGTTTTGTAAACACTTTCTCAAAGACAGAGCCATGCCAGCGGACAAGGTGCTCGCTTTATATTATTTGCAATATATTTTTCACACGCTGACATAATCCAATCATAATCAATGTAGCAGATTCACAGGACATAAATTTATCTGATTTCCAGTTTAAGGCAGTAATACCTAAACCTTGACCCGATTGCATTTATTAATAACTTGTACATAGAGTACTCCTACTCCTACTCCTATATAATGGTAATGTCCGATACGGCAGACCTTGTGCACCACACGTTCCAATTATTTATTCAATTCAATTAAAAATTATGTAAATGACAACACGACACCCAAATAATAAAAACTTGTAGAAATTGCGGTTTTACTATTGTCTCCTGATTAAAACAAACCCCATTAAATGTTTCGGTGCATTTTTTCTGAGCTGAAAACGTGTCAATATTACTTTCATTTGTTTTCTTGTTAAATACATAATGTTACGAACACCTAAATCGCTTGTGTAAGCCTTGGTTGAGCAGTTTGATATTTTTAACATAGTACAGGTCCATTGTTGTTAAGCTCGAGCATGAGGTAATAGAAATTCAGGCTAAAATTTGAAACAACAAATAACTTGGAAATGTTCTTCTTTCTATTTGCAGTGATGTAAACCTACCGTAACATCTTAATTTTTATTTGCAAAATTTCACATTTCATGTTTTTAAGAAATCAATTACTCTCGACACAAATGTACAAAACAAATTGTTAAAATATGTCATCCAAATCTTAGTTGTCTGTTTTTGTATAAACAAAATTTCTTAGATATCAGAACTATTATAAAAAGGGGGGCTTTTTACATGTGTTGTCAATCTGTTCTTTATATCAAAGAATGCGATTATTCCTACATAGACCACGAACAGGAAATGTATAACAAACATTAAAAGAAATACATTTATCGCCATTAAAATGTCATAATTTTATGAACTGGAACAGTTATCAAGATGATACAAACTTTGGCTAATATTTTGATATATTTACCAGTTGGGTTAATCATCTGTTCTGGTCACTAGTTTGTAAAGCGACCTGTATTTATTGAACCTCAAAAAGCAACTAAAGTAATCATCACTGATTTGTCTCGTTGATGTCAAATTTGTCTTATAGCTGTGGTAAAGGGAAGGTTAAATGAAGTGGAAAGTTCAAGGGTGGTTATTGTTGCGTGCTATACGAGGCGAAGTCACACGGCCCACCTTTAGCAACTCGCTAAGGCCTTCACTTCACTGTAACCGTCTGTGTGAATAGTTCACTAAACAATAAGCCTTTGACGAGTTAAAATGTGATAAAACCGTCTGTTGCTAATATTATAATGGCCTGGTTTATGGTAGTGCCTACCATTAGTATGGTATAGTTTCGTATCTTTCTCCACCTAAAGGGTATATCACTGGCTGGGATTGAGTATATTTTGAGCTGCTATTCCGTGAGAATAATTCTATACTATCCTGCAAGATGGAGCCTAAATGTACATTAAATACACCTTCATCAAAATATTGTTTATCCTATGTGAACTTATCCACCCCGCCCACGTCTACCATACATGTAGGCCCTACACTTCATTAGGAAGGCAGACATAATTGGTTTAGAGTGATGTATTCTTCATGATCCTCTAGTTTCAAAGCACACCATACAACCGACTTGGCAAACAGCATTAACATGTGGGCACATTTTGAAAACATGTTTACTATTTTGGTGCAATTATCTTATTTCACTTGCGGCAATTGATCGATTATAAACCAATCCGAGTAAGAAAATACGGACAAATATTTGAAATGTTGTCGAAGTTGCCTCAAAGATCCCACAAATCGCAGCTTGTCTCTTTTCTCTCTCTCGGCTTGACTTATAATCAATTCTTTAAGGTTGAAAGTATTTGTTTTTTCCCCTTCTTTTCAAAATTACAAATCGCAATCTAAACTACTTCTGTTATTCTAAAGGGTCTTGAATCTAATGTACATGTAATAAGGATTTATCACTTACCAAACTACGATACTTTCATGGTTTATTCTGCATTCGTTATATAAAATGTTATAGGTTATTTCAGGTTGTCACTTATTGTTAATTCCGTTTGTGGGTGTCCCCATCTGTGGTGCCCCCCCCCCCCCACCCCCACATCTACAACTGACATTATCATTCACAGTCATGTACTATGGGTTAACTCACAGTGTAGTCGCTTTTGATGCCTTGCATTAACTTCCAGATAAAATAATAATACAATATTGCTTTGGTATCATTGCTGACAAATTAAAATGAACAACTTTATGATTTTTTTCCAGAATAATTAAATGCGAAAGCAATTTCCCCTTGACGAGAGGTTGGATGAGCAACAACTACTGACCGTATCACACCATTTAAGCCATGGGGTCTAAAGTGGAGGATATACGGTGGTCAAAACGCTCCTACACGCTGCGTGAAGCCCTAAAGAGATGCACGTTCCCGCAAATTATGAAAGTATCGGTCGGTTTTGTGTCTTCGGATGAAAATGAGACACTCGCTAAAGATCAGGTAAGGGTTTTTATCTTTCTTAAATGCATAAAGGCAAAAGCTTGTAAGACAAGCATTTTGGATGTAATGCAAAATGACATGCTAATTTGATCAGGAACAAAGATGCCCTATTGTTTTTTCTCCGCATTTTTTGTATTTGTGGTAATGCGCAGTAGAGTATATTCATATAGGTTTTGCGCAACATAACTTTCCGTTGTTATATTATGTAATTAACTAACTAGAGTTGTGTTGAGACTAGAGAGCATTTTTGTTTATACTACGCTTACAAATCCAACATGAACTTGAGCACACAAATAGTTGGACACTCAAGCTTATGCCTAATATTATTCCTCACAAGACTCTCTAAGTAACTTGAATGATCACCTCAGTACAATGTGAGTAATATTTTACGTAACAGTGGTGGTACCACCAGGGCTCAATTTCATAGAGCTGCTTATAAGCACAGAAAGTAGCTAAGCACAACAAATTTTTGCCTACCAGAACAGGGTTACCAGCTAAAATACCATTTCACATGCACCAATTGTGACTGGTATCCTGCTCATTTCTGCTGAGCAGAAAATAGTCAAGCAATAAATACGAAACAGTGTGTAAATCTGTCAACACATGGGGCAACGCACTGGACTTACAAAACAAAATTTTCCTTATATGAACTTTGAGAATAATGAACAAAGGTTTCCATAATTAACTTTCTTACAGATTCTACGCATTCATCAAAACCACACACAGACACGTGTTCTCGCCGGTACCAAGAAAAACAAATTTCTTAGTATTCCTCTTCGATATGCAGACGCAAGATTTGAGGTCATGACCAGCAAAAAACGTGAGTTATACTGCTCTGTCCTCATTAATTTCCCCTTTATTTCAATCTCAGAACAATGAAGTTCAAAATGCAAAGATGGAAATAGCCCAAGTCCTTACAGGAAATTAAATCCACTAAGTAGCTCTGGAACTGAAATTCAAGAATGTTACGTAATTACCCAACTTCGAATATACACTGGCAACTTATGGAAATGTTATCATTAATTCAACATTTATTTTGGTACTTAAGGTTCTAAGCCAATGTACATGCGTGACGTCATAGACAGATCCCTCCTGCCGCAAGAAGTCACTTTCTATTTTGGAGACGAATTAACCTTTGACCTCCAAACTGCTAAGGGGAGTGTTTCTGAGAAGTTGAGTCCTCTTTTATTGAGGAATATGTATGAAGTAAGCTACCTACAAGGAAATGCCATCTACAACAGTAAGTCATACACCCAATTTAACACGCTGTTTTAATGTGAAGCAAAACAAGACAAAATTTGAGCACAAAAAGTGTTGCGCTGAGCAGAAACGAGGTTTCTGCAAAACATCGTACATTGTGATGTACACATTGATTGCATGTTACTGGTTTACTGTTAACCCTCCTACTGTTTGCAACATTTTCAAGTGAGTTGACCAACCGTTTGAAACCATTCAACTGCCAAAGTTGTGTATGGTGGCACAACTGTGCACAGAACTAACTGTGTACTGTGTACATGCATTCCCTCATGGTATCATATTGCAAGGCTGGCATAGCTTATCTATCATTCAAAACCACAGTGAATGGTATTGAATGGTCAGACAGCAAGCAAGAGGGTTAATTAATCTGCTTAGCAAAGTCAATATTTGGAGGTGGCAAGGGAGGAAACAAGATTGTTGTTACTTTAGGGCCTACATGTAGCTTTATTTTTTAAAGTTTTATTTATTTATTTACTTATGTTTGTATTATTGGGGGGGGGGGGTTAATGTATGAACCATTCATTCATTTTGTGCACGTAAAAAAAATATATCGCTTCGACTTGGGGGGAAAAGAGGGGGCGGCAAGGGTTGGGGGTGCTCCCGCCCCTGTCCCGTGGTTTTGCTGGGGGGGGGGGGGGGGGGTAGTGCAACTGGTGTTCTTGGTCCCCATCCCAATCTCAAATCTGGACCTTTCCGATTAAAGATAACCATGGAACAATGTTATACTTTTAGAAGATTTTACAACTCATATGTTGTCTATTTACATGCAGACAATGTATTTATTCCCCCCCCCCCCTCCTCAGGTTATCTTATTGAAAATAGTGAACGGCTTAACAGAAGTGCTGAAGAGGCGAAGTAGTCGTTGCGTAGATTAAGATTTTGTTTAAGAACATTGAAATGCAAACTGCAGTTTTAATTGTACAGAAGAGCCCTATAGACAAAAATGGTTCACCCCTAATGCCCACCTAAAAAAGATGAAAAAATAATTCGCCGCTGGTCCAACATTAAGTTAAGTAAAAATTCAAATGACCCATCTATAAATTCGGGGACATTCCTTGGCAGCAAGTTTCATGAGTGGTTGTTAAATGTTTTTCAGCCCCATTCAATATATTATTACATTAGGCCTTGTATAGTAGGCCTACTCAATCAAGGTAAACACAAAATGACTCGGGTCACAAGTGTAAGCACAATAAGGGAGTGTTCGAGCTCTTGTTTATCCTAAAACATTTCTAAAATGCCGACGTGATGCCCAAGCAAAATTTATCTATATCTAATTCTCAAACTCCGTTAAAAATTGTCAAAGAACTGCCAAAGAATTAAGTAAGCAACGTGAAACACGATTCTCACGAAATAGATGCAATACAACATCTTGTCGGCAACATTGCCATTTCAAAAAGACGTTAAATGAGGTCAAAAGTGTCATTTTTGAAGAAGAACTTACCTTTATTGAAGGCAGTAACCGTAAACTCTTCCATGGAGGCTGTTTTTGGTGTACACGTGTCGTTTTACGGCTCACAAATGATACAAAAATTTCCGTTTTGGTTGTTGAAACAAACACACGTGTAGGCCACACAAAACGAGCTTCATAATGGCTACCGCCCACAAAACTGGGGTGTGACGTCACCAAGCATTTTCGCGAATTGGCCGACTTCCTCAGGCTTTCAGCCTATAGGCCATAGACTCACACACGCATTAAGCATTGAAATAGCGGATTCAGCCTGATTTCGAAAACGCCTCAATACGCGGTAAACTTGAATTAAACTTCGCTCTTTGAAATAATACTGCAGCGGCATAACCTTGCTTCAAAATCTAAATTTGTGTCAAATAACAAGTTACTAGAAACCAGTAGGAATACACAATTACAATTTGCAGAACTTATTTCTTACATCATAAAAACGTTGTTAACTTGCTGCATCAAAAGTATAACTGTGCAGGTCTATAGACCTAAAAATTTGCATGGCTCCATTTCCGCCGAAATTAGTACATTTTAAGTTTTTAAATTTGAAAGACTTATACTGCTTCAGTTATACAAGCTACACGTACAAGTGTTTGTACATGACTAATTGACGTCATTTATGTTAAGACCCGAACTGTGGTTTCTTTTTCTTATTAACTACCACCTATTAATGCTTAATAATACAATGCACAGACCTTAAATTATAGCTTATAACTTTCTCAAACCTAAAATAGTTGTTAAAATAGTAAAACATTTTAGGTCAACAAATCGGCCAAGAATCTGACCTAGTATCTTTAAATTTCTTTTTCGACACCTCAGCAGCCAGTTTTGTAGGCAAAGTACGGGCAGCCTTCACTGCAAAGAAAATTAATACAATACCAAACATCAAATTATCCATATCACTGATAAATCAGTTTCGACATAAAAATGGCAACCCTGGTTAAAAGAAAGGTGAACAAACTTAAGTCAGGCGTTCTTTTTAGTGCATTTCCCGAGGGTATTTGACTTTAATTACCGACTTTGGTTTGTTGTTTCTTCTTTCTTCCAGATCATCTAGATACACAGGTGATAAATATCCCTCTACATCTACCAATCGAAGTCAATCTAGCTGAGGGGTTCACTAAACACTCGGTTGAACAATGGGGGCGCTATCAATCACTGCTCGAGAAGTTAGTCTCCAAACACGTGACCTTTGAGCTGTTCCCTGGCAACCAGAGTAAGTGATATAAACGGAGTAGAAAATATTAGCGTAACTTTGAATGAATTTGTTTGTTTACTGACATAGATGCATTGATAAACATCATCAATAAATAAATAAATAAATAAACATATAAATAAATAAGTAAATAATAATAAAAATAATAATGTGCATGCAGGTTCAACTGTGTTCTTATTCCTCCATGGTTCAACTATGCAAACCTATTAAAATATATTAATTAAATTTCATTTTCAGGTATTCTGGCTTTCAAAGGATAAAATGACTTTAAAGGTGTATTTTCAATTTCATTTTCCAATGCAAAACTGAATCATTACTGATAAACTAATAACGACTTGGGCTTGATACAAAACCACTCTTATTGCAATAATACATGATCAATTTGATGTTTCTCTTTTCTAGAAATCACCTTCTTCTCAGACAAGCGTCTTGAAAAAGCAGAGAGTCAAGAAGACTATGAAAAGATCTGGCCAATTGGAACTCTCTATGTGACCTCAGCTAATGAGAGATTACGCAGTAAGACAACCACTGGAGCAGGCGTATCTCGGACAGTGGGCCATACCCCTGCATTAGCCACTGCTGACCTCAGATCAAGGATAGCATCTCCTAGTAGGCAGGTCAACAAGAATGGAGAGGCTGGACGAGGAAGACCGATGACCAAATCAGCTTCTTCTTCCATTATGATGTCAACAGATACAGTACCTAGGAATTCTCGACCTGTTGCTAAAGTGGTGAGCAAAAGTTCCCCTCCTGTTACCAGACCTGTGACCAGTGCAACCATGCCTAGATCAATCCTGCAGAGAGGTAGTCCTAGCCAGGAGGCATTTAAGAACAATGTGCAACCTCCCCCTCTGCCTACATCTGCAAGACCTACTAAAGGAAGCCCTACACAGGATCAAAGACCTGTGCAAACTCAGAATCACACATCAGCAACCAACTCAAGACAAGATGGAACAACCACTAGAGGGCGTGTCCAAAGGCCCCCACCCATCACGACAACTCCTACAAATAACTTTCGTAAAAGATCCCCTTCCGTAGACTCAGCACCATCAGATTTTCACAACTATCACCGGAATAAATCAATATCAGTAGGAGCAAGACCAGAGCAAATGCTTGTCTCACCAGAAGGACGGGTCAGAAAAGGTCCAATCACAAGCAATTCACCATCAATTGCCGAGACATTCGGTCCAAGAAGCATCAGCTCAACCAGCTCAACTGACTCCAGTGATTACACACATCTTAGAACATTACCAGTTGACATACCAGCTCCCGATTATGACCCAAATGAAACTGTATTTCAATACCCAGGAGAAAGCAGTAAAGCTATGGAGGCAAAGTATGGTCCTCCTCCCACACCACCACCAATCTCCTCAATGCCAGTCAAACCAAAAGCACCAGCGTCGACATCACCTCAAATAACCCAAGAAGGCCAAGCAAGCTCATCTTCAACACTGTCTTCTCCTGCATCTTCTCTTTCATCTATTCCTGGAGCTCTAGCATCTGCTCCTCCTCCTCCTGCTCCACCAGGACCTCCACCGCCCCCACCACCCCCAACCCCAGGCCTACCAGCCCCTCCTCCTCCACCCCCTCCCCCTGGATTAGACTGGAAGTCTCCATCTCAACAAGTAGCTTATACACCTGTTGCTAAACCACAGCCAAAACTAGTTAAGAGCAATGAACCATCCATGAACACAATGATGAAGGAGTTAAAAATGGCACAGCAACGCAGAATGTCTCGTGGAACTGATCTTGAAGATGTCATGGATAGTGGCAAAGTGACATTTGGGGTTTTAAAACAAAGCCCAAGATCCACAGGTACTCCTAAGACACAAGCTTCACCAGGCACAAATGAGCTGCAATCTATCCTTAGTGGAAGACTAAGGAGGGCTTCAATCGAGGGAACTCTGGACTCTGGTAACATTCCTCCTGTTGCTCCAAAGCCAGGCCGCTTCAAAGGAGGGATGAAAAGTTCCGCAAGCAACGACACGTTTAGCAAAGTTGAAGATATTCCAAACAACCTGAAGGGATTAACAGTGGCTCAAGTCACGCAGTCTTTGCGCCTCCTTAATCTGGATAAGTACGCTGAGTCTTTCAAGAAAAACCTTGTAGATGGTGAAATGATGATGACATTGGACAAGGGCATTCTTCGCAGTGAATTTAAAGTATCCGAGTTTGACATCCAAAAAATTCTGAAATTCATACAAGGCTGGAGACCTAAATAGAACTTATCTTCTGGCATTTCAAATGCAGCGCATACATGTACATGCATAAGAAAAGGCCATCTTATTGTACAAAATACTAAATTAGACAATGGAGGTTATGATTTTAACATTTTTATAATAAACTTAAATAAAACTTATTTCAATCGTCATTTAAAGTGCCTTATCAATGTTAGTAATATTTTGACCATCAACAAGCAATTTCCAAAAGGCAAATGTTTTTGACTGACATTTTCTATACAGCCTCTCTTTGGCTCAAGTGATTTACAATGAAAGAAAACACAAAATGGCTGCACAGATTAACATGTTTGATAACGTCACCCCTACTGTAAAGTGCTGTTATAAAGAAACATATAAACTGAACTCAAGTTTACAAGTTTATTTTCAGTAAAAGTAAGCAGTTTTTTGAGTTAAGGGCAAATGTTCTTCTGTCAAATTGTGTGAACCCTTTAAAACAGTTCTTATTGATAAGGTCATGATTTTGATTTGATCATGTCATGCTGTTTGATCAAATCAAGATGTGCAAGTATAAAGAAAAGAAAGCTTTGACATCAGTCTCTGTTACTCACACACATCAGTAGATTTACATATTGTATAGTGAATATTTTCTAAAGACATTTACATATATAAATAGGAAGAGTTTCAAGGTTTTCCTTATAGGTGTTACACAGGATTGGCAAGGATAAAAAACAACATTGTTTAATTTTAGTCTAAAAGCTTACTGATTATGAAGTTCATATTAGAACAATTTTTTCGGTGAAATATTTCCCTCTGAAAAGAGGTCATATTCGAGAAAACTGTATCTGGCATATGAAAACCTTTAAAAAAACACTCAACAGCTGATTTTGATTGTTACAACCAAGGACAATGTGTTAACGAGCTGGAATTGTGTTTGGTTTTTCACTATTTTCCACAGGTTTGTCATGAATGGTTGATCACACAAAGCATGAAGACTGTCTGTGACTATTTGGTCAGCTGTAACAATCCTGGAAAAATAGACTTAGCTGAACATTGCATAGTGCTTTAGGGACCTATGGTATAAATGCAACAAACAGTTAATGGCCTGACGTTTGGACCCTAGCAGAGTCTATCTCAAAGGCTTCGAGAAAGACTCTGCTAGGGTCCAAACGTCAGGGCATTAAGTATTCTCTACCAATCCTGTATAATACCTGTAAGGTCTGTATGTAAATATTGATTGTAGGTTTCAATGGGAGGATATATTGTGTAAGATGTAATGGCATTATGCAATACTCATAACTAGCAAAACGTGTACAGGCATTCTGTAAAACAAACAAATGTATTCAGAGGTTCCAGTATACAAATTCTTTGATACCTTTTAGTCTACAACATGCCCAACATGTGGAAGAGGTTGTTCGCGCCCCCCAACAAAAAATGTTCCCACTCTTTTCCTACTTGTACAGAAGTACCCCCTCTCCTAATTTCAGAGAGTTCCAGAACACATTGAAGACACAATAGGGGGGTACACCAAACCACCAATAGTCAGTTACTCAATTTCAAATCTACATACATGTATTATAAACATGCTTTCCTGTGAAAGAAAGTTCAATTGTGACCAAAAAATACTTCCTGTAAATGAAACTGAAAATAAATAAATAATTTGTAAAGAATGACAAACTATATACTCAAGCTAGTTTACAATCTGTATATAATCAGCTAGCCGTAAGAGCATCCTGTTGCCAAGTCATTGCGTCACACGCATGCGTTTCTGCTGTTGCTACTTCCAGCATAATTTTGTGTGTAATTTCATTAAAACCACCCATTTTATTGTTCAAAGGCATTTGTGGCAGAACATTTTAATTCTGAGAACACCATAGCCTTTGAAGAATGTATGTAAATGCCAGGTACAATGATTAAACATTTCTTGCATAAATCTTCAAAGAAAAACTAGCTTCATGCAACTCCTATGGGCTTCTGGTATTCAGTGGAACCAGTTTGTGTGAAGTGGCAGTAGCTTACTGTGGAATAGACCTTTTCCATGAAATGTGCTTATTATGTTCACGCATGCGTAGACACTGTTGGTTGGCAAACGCCATAGAAATGTGCACTAAGCAGACGCACAAACGCATCTGCGTCACGCGACCAGACGCAATGTTACATCATTTTGCCAACCAAAATGTTAGTGCGTACGCGCGATTTACATATTTCGTGGGAAGGGTCTATTACACCACACTTACAAACAGGATATCAATTGATGTTAAAACAAATAATTGAATTTATCTGTATATGTATGTTATAATTATGAGAAAATGAAATAGCATTCATTTGTACTTTCTTGACACAGTAATAATCTTAATTTCAAAGTAGTGAAAGAGTTAATGCCAGCAATGTTTCATTGTTAGGTTCGGACATTCTCTGGTCGATTTCCAATGAATAAAAGGCATCAATATAACACAGTGGAATATTTGTACTTTGTAACACTGAAATTCCAATGACGTGTTGTGGCTAAGGAGTCAAGCACACTGGACTCCAGCCCTGGTGTTTCTGATCTAGGCCCAATTTCATGGCTCTGCGCTAACTGTGTCAGCGAAGAATGCCTAGTAACGTTGACTAAGCACTCGCACAAGAAAAAATTACACGTAAAATACGCTTGACGTAAGCGCCGATTTTTTGCTTACAGTAAAAAAGCAGAGCCATGGAATTGGGCCCAGCAGAGTGTTGGTTCGTCAATGCACGAAGACCCCTGAACCCTTATCGCTAAGAGAAAGGGTTTCCATGGCATGATCTGGCACAGTGGCTTTCCAGACATTTTCAATTGGGGGAGTGGCCAACAATAAAAAAATCTTTCCCATTAGGTTTCCACTTACTATAAACCTTCATCCTCATCAGCCTCAAAGTTTCCTTGCCTAGTTCACTGCAATTTCAACAGATTTTCAGAGACAAAATAAACATTCTGTACAAAATGTTTTATTGACAATTAAAACAACACAAAGTATTAACAAAAGTACTTTCTAAAAGGTCGGATCAAATTTTAAAAAAGAGTGAAGTGAAATCTGAATCTGAAATCTAAGTATTCAAAAGTAGTAGATATATGTTGACTAGATAACCTGACACTAAGACTCACTTCATGCTTTGTCAGATGTACATCATCTCTTCACTTTCGCCTAAATATAAAAACTGGAGTTATACCTATGTTCCGACACCCCTAATATAAATTCCCAAATCCTAACCCAGACCCTGATCCTCGTCCTAACTCTAGCATGTAGATCAGGAGGGGTTGTCGGAACACATGTTGAAACTTGTTCTTAACATAGAGGTGTCGGAACATAGAGCACTCATAATAATGAAGACAAAATAATACTTGACAAAAAGTTTGGTTTTTAATAAGGATCATGATGCTCTGGTACAAAGTCCATCAAAACAGTTTGTAAACACCTTCAAATCCAACAGGTTTTAACCTTTTTCATAAATCTTCTACAAGTAACTTGGTGGTTTCTTAAGTTGTTTCTTTTGTCTTGTAGAAACAGCCCAAAAAGTGAGATTATCAAAGTCAACCACCAGTAAAAATACCATTTGTACAATTTCCACAAACTTCTATTAACTTAAAAAAACATCTAAGGTCAAGGCATCAATGCTTACCCCCCCCCCCCCTTTTCCTTGACTACAGATCCTTATGAACCATTTAAAGACAAATGTTTTTCCTTCATATTGAAACTAACAACCAAATGTTTGAAAGGTCCATGATAAGCAGGTTTAATTTAGCTCTGCAATACTTACTTACCCATTCTACTAGCCACCGTCAATTGACCATATTTTAGACTGCATGAGGGCACTTTCAACATTGAATTTTCTCGCTTCACAATATTACAGTTTCATCTTATCTTATGCCTGTTTGTTGTTCTCTTGAAACATTGAAGACAGGTTTTCAAAATTGTGGAATTATGAGACTGATTTATGAGCACTGTATAAGGGTTTACAAGGTGCTGCAGGCAATCAGCAGCCATTGCCAGACACACCAGGGCCAACCCCTTCTCTTTTTGATAAGTGCACTGGGTTCTTTTGGCGTGTCGTGGCCGAGCGGTCTAGGTCACCGGACCTAAGCTCTGGTGTTTTCAGCAGCAGAGTGTGGGTTCGATACCCGGTCATGACACTTGTGCCCTTGAGCAAGGCACTTAACCATAATTGCTTCGAAAAAGTTGGGAAGGTAGTGCATTCTGCTCTACCAGACAGGCTCCTAGTGGATGATACCCATGTCTACATCCTTAAGGACTGTGAAGGGGGTAACCCTGTTTCAGCCCCAGGAGTAGGAGGCAACGTGCCCCTGGTGTCAATTGATTTGGGTTGATAGCCCAAATCAGTTATGTGTAGCCCTCACCTTGAGTGGCCGTCCGTGGCCTTGTGAGTTAGGCGATATCGCATTAAAAAAAAAATAAATAAAATAAAAAATAAATTACACAACACACGGGACCAACGGCTTTACGTCCCATCCAAAAGACGAAGCAATTATGGTAAGTGTCTTGCTTAAGGACACAAGCGTCATGAATGGGACTCGAACCCACACTCTGCTGATAAGAGACACAGGAGCTCGAGTCCTGACCGCTCGGCCACGATACATGCTCTATATATTGCTCTATGATGATAACTTACGATGAGCATTCTATAAGTGAAGCGGTAATGCTCAACAGCTGTTATTAGTTACGATGGCTAGTCAAACCGGCTGCCATATTATATCCTACAAATTTATAGTTTGCAGACACTTTGCATTGGGCACCATTGCCGAGGAAAAAAAATGAAAACAGGAATGTCTGTATGCATCCCACACAACTCTCAGCCTATGATAGGTATTCCATTGAACTCAGTTGTTTATCTTGTGACGCACATTTAAGGGGTCAAAAGGAATAGGCTGTGCAAGTCTCGCGCGCATTCGAACTTCCGGGACCATAGTGGTCCCAACCATATGGAGTTTTACATGGGCGAGATTTTGTTTCGTCAATTATTTTAGTTTAACGTACATGTGTAGGTTATGACCTAGAAAAGTATACATGTTGTTGGGAATGTAATACTAAGTGATAACAAAATATGAAAGTAAAACCAATTCAACAATATAACGAAGAAAACCCAAGAATTAAACTTGACCTCAGCTTCCGGTTATTGCAAAAAATTAAGAATTTTGTGCTCGCCTCCGATCATAAAACTTATGTAAAAGCTTGTTTTGGATGCGCGATTATAATCGCCAGATGCTGTAATTATAAAGCAAACCCTTTTCATTGCAGTCTATGGTTGTTGAGGCGTCAGCATCCTCTTTAAACTGCGATACAGGTCCATTTAAGACCCGTTTGACCTTCACGAATCTGCGTAAGGGGTTTCTAAAAAGTTAACATCAAATAGGCATCCATTCCTTGTCCCAAAGTTTTAATTTTTTTTCAATAATAATATACACACTATTGTGATTTTTTTCAAAAGCTAAACCTTTTCATATAATTTAAAACAAAGATTTAATTTCAGAAATAAAAATGTTCTTCGTTTGACGTGTTTTCTCGTTCGGATACGCGCGAGACTTGCACAGTCTATTGGCAGTGTTTGGGTTACTACAGGGTTTTAGCCAAGTTGCCCCTCTACCATGCCCATGGGAATGGGCGTTACTGTGGTTGCTGCAGCACCCCAAACAGTATGGATCAGGGTGCTAAATTATACTACATCAACCCCCTACTATTAAATTCTTACTTAATCAAAAGAAATTCCAGTAAGCAATCATAACACAGGTCATTTAAAGCATTTTGGTACCGCGCTCTTACATAAACATGGCTAATATATCCTGAACTGGCACAAGCCAGCTTGCATGCAATTCAGCAACAAACACCCCTACGCAAAAATGTGTTTTTACAAGCCTGTCACTTTCTCTCTGCTTTTGAAGTACAGCAAGGAAATTAGATTCTAAATGCTGTGTTCAAAAATGACTCTGTGATTTATGCCATGCCTTAATGTGGCCCAAATTGCACCCCTTTGTATCACATACAATGTATACATTCACTGAAGTATACATGTAAAAGCTGACATCTTTCATATTACGATATTTCACTGAAGTGAGGATTTCCCATAGAAATAGAACCCGGAGAACGCTGAAGTGAGGATTTCCCATAGAAATAGAACCCAGTATGGCAAAATTAGCCTTAGAATTTCTATGGTCAGTGATAATAATTTGCCATACACACGTGTCACGTGGTATCGATACGCCGCGTCCACAGACGACACAGAGGGCAGTCGAGCTCAGCGTTCTCCAGGTTCTATTTCTATGGGATTTCCACAATGTTTCATCGGCGCTCTCATACCCATGCTAATAGTGGTTCGCTAGCAAAATGCCAGTTAAAACACCTGAGGACCAGTCAAAATTCTCTTTAAGTTGACTAGCCGGCTAGTTCAGCGCTAAAAAGCATATATAATTTGAATTATAGACAACTGCAAAAGCTGATGATCCAGTGAAATGAAAAGCTAACTTGTCCTGTTGGCTAGTCGCTAAAAACGTTAAGGACAAACCCTGTTTCAGCTCTTCATGTTTCCCAAATTCCAAGGTGTAAAAAGTCTTAGAAAGCAGCATTTTATCCTGAAGACACACCCTCCATGTTACAAAAGTCTATCATTGGTTAACATACATCACATGATAAGCATCCTTCTGTGCGATTGGTTGATATGGCAAATCACATGATCTCTCCAAGGTACATCTGTTTATCACTGGAGCATGAGAGAACTGCAAATAAAATGGAAACAAAAACCATTTATTAGAACGAGGAAACTAAAATCTTATGGCCATGAGGAATACACCGATCCAGTAGGCCACGCCCACCATAGCAACTGCCTAGCAACGAACAAACATGTCACGTGTGTGGCACGTCGTTGTGGATTTGTACACAGCCAGACGAGTATTCGGCCCACCGCACGCACACACTAACCCAGCGGATACTACTTTTCTCTGTCTTACCTCGGCTTCGGAAATGGCCACAAATATACATTCCCTCTCTTGTCACAGGGTTTCGGGAGTAGGAACTTCAATTAGGATATGAACACCGCTTGACCATGGTTAAGGATAAAAATCAAGTTTATAAAAGAATAGCCTTGAACAAATGACACAAAAGCAAACAAATCAGAATGTTGTCGAACAAAATGGCGGCAATTTGTCGGACCTTAAATCACGCGTTGTGATTGGTCAATTTGTCAAGGGGCGTGGCCTACTGGATCGATGTATTGGCTGACCATAGACGAGTAAGCTAGGCTCTCAATGTCTACTGACAGAACCAACAGGCGCAAGATAAGGAACTGGAGCTCTATCTATTGTTGGAACGTGAAACACCCATGGATGCCATTTCAGTAAGCGCTGCTTTGTCAAAGCAATAGTCATTGTCTGCACAGGTCCCAATTTTATAGAGCTGCTTAACGGCTGATTTTGTGCTTACTGCGCAAGTTTTCATTTCATAGGACTGCTAACTGTTAGCACACGAAAAGGCTTGCTAACCTTCCGGTGCTTAAGGTATGAAAATGAATGATGTAACGATGCAAATCCATGATGAGCGCGGAAGGTGGCTGCCTTATTTTCTTGCTAACCTGTGAAATAGGCTTATGCTTAAGCAAATTTTTCTGCTACAGTTAGCACAAAAATTTGCTTAAGCAGCTCTATGAAATTGGCCCCTGATCTATTGTTGTAACAAAAGAGTTTCCATTTTACATAACATTTCCGACCGAGTTCCCCATCTTGTGCCCTCGGCCCTCTATAGTCTTTGGACAGATCCTCCTAATTTGCCATAAACAGGGCCTAGATAAAAACATTTTGACTAAGTGCAATCAACAAACCCTTCCCATGTAAGTTGCACATCATGGGTGAGCACTAACACTACTGGTTGGCAAAATGAGGGAACATTATGCCTTTTTGTGTGGGGTTGATGGGGTTGATGGTGGTGTGACGCATAATATGCATTTGTGCGTCTGCTTAGTGCACAACTGTAAGGGTTTTGCCCACCAATAGTGTTAGCATACATTGGGGAGGTTAATTGGTCAGTTAGTGGTATTTAGGTTAGACATTGCACATACAGCAAACACACTGACTTTTTGCATGAAGACAGTTATAAGTTTTACATTATCATGAATTTCTTTGACAAGTTGATCACCTGTAAAAGAGAAGTACCGAGTCTTTTGTGATGAGTAGGTGCCAAGAGGATTTAAGGGTCATGTAGATACATATGTACATGGACATCATTAGAGAGGTTTGGCATAATTGGCAAGCATTCATGGATACAGAGATACAGATACAGATCTATACAGATCTATATAATAATAATTTATAACTCCTTTTTATATAACACATTTTACAATAACGTGTCAATGCGCTTTACATTAGTGCCCTGGTCATTGGGCCAATAACATTCCTTTAATCTTTCTCAGCTCCCTGGGGAGTATACAGCCTAAGCTGCCGTGGCGCTCCGAAGGCTTTATCAAACACAATATCAACCTCTACCCTTGCAGGTACCCATTTATACCCCTGGGTGAAGAGAAGCAATTATAGCAAAGTGTCTTGCTCAAGGACACAAGCGTCATGACCGGGACTCGAACCCACACCCCGATGACTTAACTACCAGAATGTGAACTAATAATAATAATAATTTTTCGATTTATACAGCGCATAGTAATTAACACTTAATTCTCAATGTGCTTTACATTAGTGCCCTGGTCATTGGGATGGGCCAATAACATTCCTTTAAAAATCTTTCTCAGCTCCCTGGGGAGTATACAGCCCGAGCTGCCGTGCACTCAGAAGGCTTTTTCAAACACAATATCAACCTCTACCCTCACAGGTACCCATTTATACCCCTGGGTGAAGAGAAGCAATTATAGCGAAGTGTCTTGCTCAAGGACACAAGCGTCATGACCGGGACTCAACATAGATAAATAACCTTCCTTTCACGTTGGATGGCGTCAGATTTTGCGATCGTAGAGTTATGTGTAAGGCCTAGGCCAAACTATATAAACATGTTGGAATAGGTTTAGCAAGCAAAATGAATACAACAAAATTTTGTATTTGATCTTGTAAATTAGAGAATTTGGTTGAATAGTATTTTTTTCTTTCTGTTTGTTTTCAGACCCACACGTTAAACGCATGTAAAGAAAGTTCCCAAAAGGCAAAAGAAATTTGTACACAGTTGTACCCGCAAATTTACTACTACAATTTGTCTTAAGCTTGAAAGGACAGACTTACTTATTGGTTCATTTGTCTTAAGCTAAAGGACAGACTTACTTATTGGTTCATTTGTCTTAAGCTAAAGGACAGACTTACTTATTGGTTCATTTGTCTTAAGCTAAAGGACAGACTTACTTATTGGTTCATTTGTCTTAAGCTAAAGGACAGACTTACTTATTGGTTCATTTGTCTTAAGCTAAAGGACAGACTTACTTATTGGTTCATTTGTCTTAAGCTAAAGGACAGACTTACTTATTGGTTCATTTGTCTTAAGCTTAAGGACAGACTTACTTATTGGTTCATTTGTCTTAAGCTTAAGGACAGACTTACTTATTGGTTCATTTGTCTTAAGCTAAAGGACAGACTTACTTATTGGTTCATTTGTCTTAAGCTAAAGGACAGACTTACTTATTGGTTCATTTGTCTTAAGCTAAAGGACAGACTTACTTATTGGTTCATTTGTCTTAAGCTAAAGGACAGACTTACTTATTGGTTCATTTGTCTTAAGCTAAAGGACAGACTTACTTATTGGTTCATTTGTCTTAAGCTAAAGGACAGACTTACTTATTGGTTCATTTGTCTTAAGCTAAAGGACAGACTTACTTATTGGTTCATTTGTCTTAAGCTAAAGGACAGACTTACTTATTGGTTCATTTGTCTTAAGCTAAAGGACAGACTTACTTATTGGTTCATTTGTCTTAAGCTAAAGGACAGACTTACTTATTGGTTCATTTGTCTTAAGCTAAAGGACAGACTTACTTATTGGTTCATTTGTCTTAAGCTAAAGGACAGACTTACTTATTGGTTCATTTGTCTTAAGCTAAAGGACAGACTTACTTATTGGTTCATTTGTCTTAAGCTAAAGGACAGACTTACTTATTGGTTCATTTGTCTTAAGCTAAAGGACAGACTTACTTATTGGTTCATTTGTCTTAAGCTAAAGGACAGACTTACTTATTGGTTCATTTGTCTTAAGCTAAAGGACAGACTTACTTATTGGTTCATTTGTCTTAAGCTAAAGGACAGACTTACTTATTGGTTCATTTGTCTTAAGCTAAAGGACAGACTTACTTATTGGTTCATTTGTCTTAAGCTAAAGGACAGACTTACTTATTGGTTCATTTGTCTTAAGCTAAAGGACAGACTTACTTATTGGTTCATTTGTCTTAAGCTAAAGGACAGACTTACTTATTGGTTCATTTGTCTTAAGCTAAAGGACAGACTTACTTATTGGTTCATTTGTCTTAAGCTAAAGGACAGACTTACTTATTGGTTCATTTGTCTTAAGCTAAAGGACAGACTTACTTATTGGTTCATTTGTCTTAAGCTAAAGGACAGACTTACTTATTGGTTCATTTGTCTTAAGCTAAAGGACAGACTTACTTATTGGTTCATTTGTCTTAAGCTAAAGGACAGACTTACTTATTGGTTCATTTGTCTTAAGCTAAAGGACAGACTTACTTATTGGTTCATTTGTCTTAAGCTAAAGGACAGACTTACTTATTGGTTCATTTGTCTTAAGCTTAAGGACAGACTTACTTATTGGTTCATTTGTCTTAAGCTAAAGGACAGACTTACTTATTGGTTCATTTGTCTTAAGCTAAAGGACAGACTTACTTATTGGTTCATTTGTCTTAAGCTAAAGGACAGACTTACTTATTGGTTCATTTGTCTTAAGCTAAAGGACAGACTTACTTATTGGTTCATTTGTCTTAAGCTAAAGGACAGACTTACTTATTGGTTCATTTGTCTTAAGCTAAAGGACAGACTTACTTATTGGTTCATTTGTCTTAAGCTAAAGGACAGACTTACTTATTGGTTCATTTGTCTTAAGCTAAAGGACAGACTTACTTATTGGTTCATTTGTCTTAAGCTAAAGGACAGACTTACTTATTGGTTCATTTGTCTTAAGCTAAAGGACAGACTTACTTATTGGTTCATTTGTCTTAAGCTAAAGGACAGACTTACTTATTGGTTCATTTGTCTTAAGCTAAAGGACAGACTTACTTATTGGTTCATTTGTCTTAAGCTAAAGGACAGACTTACTTATTGGTTCATTTGTCTTAAGCTAAAGGACAGACTTACTTATTGGTTCATTTGTCTTAAGCTAAAGGACAGACTTACTTATTGGTTCATTTGTCTTAAGCTAAAGGACAGACTTACTTATTGGTTCATTTGTCTTAAGCTAAAGGACAGACTTACTTATTGGTTCATTTGTCTTAAGCTAAAGGACAGACTTACTTATTGGTTCATTTGTCTTAAGCTAAGGACAGACTTACTTATTGGTTCATTTGTCTTAAGCTAAAGGACAGACTTACTTATTGGTTCATTTGTCTTAAGCTAAAGGACAGACTTACTTATTGGTTCATTTGTCTTAAGCTAAAGGACAGACTTACTTATTGGTTCATTTGTCTTAAGCTAAAGGACAGACTTACTTATTGGTTCATTTGTCTTAAGCTTAAGGACAGACTTACTTATTGGTTCATTTGTCTTAAGCTAAAGGACAGACTTACTTATTGGTTCATTTGTCTTAAGCTAAAGGACAGACTTACTTATTGGTTCATTTGTCTTAAGCTAAAGGACAGACTTACTTATTGGTTCATTTGTCTTAAGCTAAAGGACAGACTTACTTATTGGTTCATTTGTCTTAAGCTAAAGGACAGACTTACTTATTGGTTCATTTGTCTTAAGCTAAAGGACAGACTTACTTATTGGTTCATTTGTCTTAAGCTAAAGGACAGACTTACTTATTGGTTCATTTGTCTTAAGCTAAAGGACAGACTTACTTATTGGTTCATTTGTCTTAAGCTAAAGGACAGACTTACTTATTGGTTCATTTGTCTTAAGCTAAAGGACAGACTTACTTATTGGTTCATTTGTCTTAAGCTAAAGGACAGACTTACTTATTGGTTCATTTGTCTTAAGCTAAAGGACAGACTTACTTATTGGTTCATTTGTCTTAAGCTAAAGGACAGACTTACTTATTGGTTCATTTGTCTTAAGCTAAAGGACAGACTTACTTATTGGTTCATTTGTCTTAAGCTAAAGGACAGACTTACTTATTGGTTCATTTGTCTTAAGCTAAAGGACAGACTTACTTATTGGTTCATTTGTCTTAAGCTAAGGACAGACTTACTTATTGGTTCATTTGTCTTAAGCTAAAGGACAGACTTACTTATTGGTTCATTTGTCTTAAGCTAAAGGACAGACTTACTTATTGGTTCATTTGTCTTAAGCTAAAGGACAGACTTACTTATTGGTTCATTTGTCTTAAGCTAAAGGACAGACTTACTTATTGGTTCATTTGTCTTAAGCTAAAGGACAGACTTACTTATTGGTTCATTTGTCTTAAGCTAAAGGACAGACTTACTTATTGGTTCATTTGTCTTAAGCTAAAGGACAGACTTACTTATTGGTTCATTTGTCTTAAGCTAAAGGACAGACTTACTTATTGGTTCATTTGTCTTAAGCTAAAGGACAGACTTACTTATTGGTTCATTTGTCTTAAGCTAAAGGACAGACTTACTTATTGGTTCATTTGTCTTAAGCTTAAGGACAGACTTACTTATTGGTTCATTTGTCTTAAGCTTAAGGACAGACTTACTTATTGGTTCATTTGTCTTAAGCTAAAGGACAGACTTACTTATTGGTTCATTTGTCTTAAGCTAAAGGACAGACTTACTTATTGGTTCATTTGTCTTAAGCTAAAGGACAGACTTACTTATTGGTTCATTTGTCTTAAGCTAAAGGACAGACTTACTTATTGGTTCATTTGTCTTAAGCTAAAGGACAGACTTACTTATTGGTTCATTTGTCTTAAGCTAAAGGACAGACTTACTTATTGGTTCATTTGTCTTAAGCTAAAGGACAGACTTACTTATTGGTTCATTTGTCTTAAGCTAAAGGACAGACTTACTTATTGGTTCATTTGTCTTAAGCTAAAGGACAGACTTACTTATTGGTTCATTTGTCTTAAGCTAAAGGACAGACTTACTTATTGGTTCATTTGTCTTAAGCTAAAGGACAGACTTACTTATTGGTTCATTTGTCTTAAGCTAAAGGACAGACTTACTTATTGGTTCATTTGTCTTAAGCTAAAGGACAGACTTACTTATTGGTTCATTTGTCTTAAGCTAAAGGACAGACTTACTTATTGGTTCATTTGTCTTAAGCTAAAGGACAGACTTACTTATTGGTTCATTTGTCTTAAGCTAAAGACAGACTTACTTATTGGTTCATTTGTCTTAAGCTAAAGGACAGACTTACTTATTGGTTCATTTGTCTTAAGCTAAAGGACAGACTTACTTATTGGTTCATTTGTCTTAAGCTAAAGGACAGACTTACTTATTGGTTCATTTGTCTTAAGCTAAAGGACAGACTTACTTATTGGTTCATTTGTCTTAAGCTAAAGGACAGACTTACTTATTGGTTCATTTGTCTTAAGCTAAAGGACAGACTTACTTATTGGTTCATTTGTCTTAAGCTAAAGGACAGACTTACTTATTGGTTCATTTGTCTTAAGCTAAAGGACAGACTTACTTATTGGTTCATTTGTCTTAAGCTAAAGGACAGACTTACTTATTGGTTCATTTGTCTTAAGCTAAAGGACAGACTTACTTATTGGTTCATTTGTCTTAAGCTAAAGGACAGACTTACTTATTGGTTCATTTGTCTTAAGCTAAAGGACAGACTTACTTATTGGTTCATTTGTCTTAAGCTAAAGGACAGACTTACTTATTGGTTCATTTGTCTTAAGCTAAAGGACAGACTTACTTATTGGTTCATTTGTCTTAAGCTAAAGGACAGACTTACTTATTGGTTCATTTGTCTTAAGCTAAAGGACAGACTTACTTATTGGTTCATTTGTCTTAAGCTAAAGGACAGACTTACTTATTGGTTCATTTGTCTTAAGCTAAAGGACAGACTTACTTATTGGTTCATTTGTCTTAAGCTAAAGGACAGACTTACTTATTGGTTCATTTGTCTTAAGCTAAAGGACAGACTTACTTATTGGTTCATTTGTCTTAAGCTAAAGGACAGACTTACTTATTGGTTCATTTGTCTTAAGCTAAAGGACAGACTTACTTATTGGTTCATTTGTCTTAAGCTAAAGGACAGACTTACTTATTGTTCATTTGTCTTAAGCTAAAGGACAGACTTACTTATTGGTTCATTTGTCTTAAGCTAAAGGACAGACTTACTTATTGGTTCATTTGTCTTAAGCTAAAGGACAGACTTACTTATTGGTTCATTTGTCTTAAGCTAAAGGACAGACTTACTTATTGGTTCATTTGTCTTAAGCTAAAGGACAGACTTACTTATTGGTTCATTTGTCTTAAGCTAAAGGACAGACTTACTTATTGGTTCATTTGTCTTAAGCTAAAGGACAGACTTACTTATTGGTTCATTTGTCTTAAGCTAAAGGACAGACTTACTTATTGGTTCATTTGTCTTAAGCTAAAGGACAGACTTACTTATTGGTTCATTTGTCTTAAGCTAAAGGACAGACTTACTTATTGGTTCATTTGTCTTAAGCTAAAGGACAGACTTACTTATTGGTTCATTTGTCTTAAGCTAAAGGACAGACTTACTTATTGGTTCATTTGTCTTAAGCTAAAGGACAGACTTACTTATTGGTTCATTTGTCTTAAGCTAAAGGACAGACTTACTTATTGGTTCATTTGTCTTAAGCTAAAGGACAGACTTACTTATTGGTTCATTTGTCTTAAGCTAAAGGACAGACTTACTTATTGGTTCATTTGTCTTAAGCTAAAGGACAGACTTACTTATTGGTTCATTTGTCTTAAGCTAAAGGACAGACTTACTTATTGGTTCATTTGTCTTAAGCTAAAGGACAGACTTACTTATTGGTTCATTTGTCTTAAGCTAAAGGACAGACTTACTTATTGGTTCATTTGTCTTAAGCTAAAGGACAGACTTACTTATTGGTTCATTTGTCTTAAGCTAAAGGACAGACTTACTTATTGGTTCATTTGTCTTAAGCTAAAGGACAGACTTACTTATTGGTTCATTTGTCTTAAGCTAAAGGACAGACTTACTTATTGGTTCATTTGTCTTAAGCTAAAGGACAGACTTACTTATTGGTTCATTTGTCTTAAGCTAAAGGACAGACTTACTTATTGGTTCATTTGTCTTAAGCTAAAGGACAGACTTACTTATTGGTTCATTTGTCTTAAGCTAAAGGACAGACTTACTTATTGGTTCATTTGTCTTAAGCTAAAGGACAGACTTACTTATTGGTTCATTTGTCTTAAGCTAAAGGACAGACTTACTTATTGGTTCATTTGTCTTAAGCTAAAGGACAGACTTACTTATTGGTTCATTTGTCTTAAGCTAAAGGACAGACTTACTTATTGGTTCATTTGTCTTAAGCTAAAGGACAGACTTACTTATTGGTTCATTTGTCTTAAGCTAAAGGACAGACTTACTTATTGGTTCATTTGTCTTAAGCTAAAGGACAGACTTACTTATTGGTTCATTTGTCTTAAGCTTAAGGACAGACTTACTTATTGGTTCATTTGTCTTAAGCTAAAGGACAGACTTACTTATTGGTTCATTTGTCTTAAGCTTAAGGACAGACTTACTTATTGGTTCATTTGTCTTAAGCTAAAGGAC
>JAZGTN010000139.1:0-74431 GCA_037783415.1 Leptasterias polaris
CAGAGTTATTGGAATTGCAGGCCTTCGGGTCACAGAGGGCCTATGCCTGTATTTTTTTACATTTTTGAAAATGTTTGTTTTATATTTGTGTTTTTAATACCGAATAAATAATGATAATAATAACAAGGAAACATGTTAAAGCGGAAACAACAGAAAAGGAATTGCTGTTAAAGAATGTGCTGTGAGAAATTCATCAAAAGTACCAGTAATCAGTGGACCTTAAAATTGTTTTTAAAAATAAACTTTATAGTCTATTAAGTAAGTCAGTGTTAAAAGTAGCTTTACATACTTTTAAGTAAGTGTAAAAACATTGGACATGTTCCATTGAACTCACAATCATTACGCCCTCTAACTTAAGTGCTCTTGTGCAATAAATCCAATATACAACCATCAGAGGTAAAAAGCCTTATATTTTACAATAAAACAAACTTATATCATTTAGTGACTATAGGTTTTCTCGGTCAATTTCGGCAAATGAGCAGCCGATTTCATTTTCGTGCGTTCGAATTAAAGCTATTTTGCCTCTCCAGTTGTTACTGCGTTTCAAATTCAAAATTCGGGCATTCAATTTCGTATTGAGGCATTCAAATTCCTTTTGCACTGTGTTCAATTTAGCATATCGTCATTCTTTTTCGTGACGCACAATCATCATTCAATTTAGCAAAGCTGGTTCGACTGGAGAATTTACTGGTTTAATTTTTTTCAATTTCGTAAAGAGGCAATCAATTTCGCTAAATGAGAATTCAAATAAGTACGACTAAAGAAATACGAATAAACAGATAATCTGTATTAGGCAACTGTTTCGTATCTTCACTTTAATTCAGGCAAACCTTATTTTCTTTATTTATGGTTCCAGGAGACTTTACATGGGGCCCATGATGTTTTTTCTTCTTTGTTTTCTCCTATATTCTTTTTTTTGGGGGATCTTTATTGGTTAACTGGCCTAATTTTGTATTGTGTTTGAATGGGGTGTTTCTTTATGTTTTTCCTGGTTTTTGTTGTTTATGTTGTTTCTTCCTCAACCATCAATCTGTTGGCGTGCCAGACATATTGGCGTATATGTTTAGGTATGGTTGTACCACAAGCTGCAAACTTATTGAAATATGCGTGTAAAACTGTAGCAAAAGCTCGTCTTCGAAGTACAAAGTGACTCAAGTGCAAATAAGTGAACCGTATATGCCTTATTAACAAAGCGTTTTTTAGATTGCACAAATTACAGAAATGACTGCCCAAAAATGAATTTGAATGACTAAACACACGCCTCAAAAAGCTCCGGCGAATTTGAATGCTGCTTTGATGAATCGTTAAATTGAATGATTATTTTGTTAAATCGAATGACGCAACAGTACATTTGACTAGTCATAAAACGAAATCGAATGACCCTTTTTAGTAGCATTCGATTTCGCGCGAAATAGAATAGCGTGGTGGTTAAATTGGCTGCTCATTTGCCGAAATTGACCGAGAAAACCTATATTAAGTATGAGCTAAATATACAGATAATATCAGATAGATGTCACTTCAATTTATAAAAATATAATACTTTGGTCACACTTTATAAATTATATTTTTAACTTCCAAACCCATATTGGACATTGTCTATAAAACAATTGCTTTGTGGAAAATAAATTAAAGCACACCAAAGAAAAAAAAACCACTCACACACTAAATACATACTTTAATTTGACCAGGAGGGTATGATACCTCTAGGTCATGTGACCATAACATCATGTGACCCACAGCATTACCCTGGAGTTTAAAATCAGAAGATAATTTGTTCATTTTATTGAACTGATTTTACAGAATGATACTGTCGGTTTAAAAACAAAAGTTTTTTGGGTCAAACTGACCAAATGAATACTTGACTTATAAACTAGTGCACTATAGTTTGAAGTCAAGTACTATAAGCGCACTTTAGTGCAGAATTAAAGGGGCCGTGTTTTCATGATCATGAGTTACTGCACATGTGCGTACCCTCTCCATAGGTATGATACGGAGGGAGGGTGAACAGCTACAGGCCTGCTTTGACACAGCCACTTTAAAGGAAAATGCATTATGTTCTTGAAGATCAAATCTAATTAAACGACCTTTAATAGCAATTAGTTCTGTAAGTCTTGTGCTGTGTACAAACTGTAGTACTGTCCCTTCAGTTGCATGAGGTCCTCATGCCTGCCCATCTCGGCTACTTTGCCATGGCGGATGACGGCAATCTTCTCAGCATCATGGATGGTGGAGAGACGGTGGGCAATAGTGATGCAGGTACGACCCTTCTTGGCCTTGTCTAAGGCTTCTTGTACAACCTAGAAAAGAGAATTGGAAGATTAGTCAGATCATTAAGATTAAAGAGAGTACCTCTTTGCTAATCTGATCTCAAATAAAGTCTCAATGTGAAGATAATCAAACACCACAGGAACTTACTCTTTCACTTTCGGAGTCCAATGCAGACGTAGCCTCATCAAGAAGGAGGATCTTGGGGTTACGGACAAGCGCCCTCGCGATGGCCACTCGCTGCTTCTGACCACCAGACAGCTGGGTGCCCTTGTCTCCTACTCTTGTTTCATAACCCTAAAAACAAGAGGAAATCTTTTGATAAAATTCTGTCATAAGCCTCACAGCCTTCAGAATTGAATCTCTAATTCTTTAATAAATCAAACTTACCTCAGGTAATGAAGCAATAAAGTCATGGATGTTGGCTTTCTTGGCTGCATCAATCACCTCTTCCATGGTTACTTTTCTGGAGTTGTCACCGTATGCAATATTATCAGCCACAGTACGATCAAAGAGAATTGGTTCCTGGGAGACTAAACCAATCTGAGATCGAAACCAGCCAAGGTTCAGAATCTTGATCTCATGGTTGTCCAAACTCTAGGGAAATATGGCAAAGAATTTATTGTTGCATGTAACACAGAACTATTTTGTTAGGTCACTATAATAGGTTCACTGACCATGGCAATATCTCTAGCATGTTAAAAGTTCATATATTAAAATGAACAGAGTCTATTACCACTTGTCCGGAGATTGGGTTATAAAACCTCTCCATCAGTGAAACAGACGTGCTCTTCCCACAACCGCTGCTTCCAACTAGAGCCAAGGTTTCTCCTGGCTTCACAGAGACAGTCAGTCCGCGTAGAACTGGTACATCAGGACGAGTTGGGTAACGGTAACGCACGTTGTCAAAGGAAATCTCTGGAGAGAATTTTTCCTGAAAATCAAAAAGTGAGCACAAGTTTTTTTTACATACAACCATTTATTAGAACACCAACATTTTTGATGAAAGAAAAATTGCTTTGAAGACAATTTAGTCAGTAATTCGTACCAGTTTTAATCCTTTATCGTTTTGGTTGTCAATCGGAGGGACTCTGTCTAGTAACTTGAACATGTGTGCTGCAGACATCTTAGCTTTTGAATAGTCTGGTGCTGATGCCATGGCTCGACCTAGACCACTCCCACCAAACACTATGGCTGAGAAGACCCTGAGAAGAATAACATTAAAACTTGCATTAACTTGCATTGTAGCACAAAAAGCTAAATGGTCGTTAATTGACCAATCTTGGACTGGTTAATTTATAATACTTGAATTATCTTATATAGCGCACAAATCCTAGTAGCTAGATCAATAAGGTTCTTCACAACATATTTTTAAACCATTCCTTGAGCTTTCTCAACTCCCTAGGGATCATACGATCCTGCTTAAATTAAAAAATAGACCTTTCCATTGTTGATGGAACAATGTGCGCCAGTATGCATGGATGGCAGAATGTTAGCAATACATTCAATCGTGTAAAAACAAATTGTGACTAAATTCAACATTATTTTTCTGTAAAGATTCATGAACTGAAATACCTCCCATGATTGGTTGATTTGTTTCCAACAAATTCAACACTATTTTTGAATAATTGTGTAACACTGCTACAAACTATGGCTATCTGTTTTTGAATTGCAGTTATGGCTTTCCATAGTTTTCCAACCTCAGTTGGCAAAAACTTGTGCTGTTGCAATAGAAAGGTCTATACTGTCCCAGCCCTGTCAGGTTCCCATTATGTTTGTCAACATCCCTCGAAGGAAGGAAGGATCAGATTGACCAATCTGCTGAGATACAAAACTTAACATAAATTCAAAACAAGATGCAGCTGCACGAGTCAACAAGACAGCATGGGATTCTCACAATGATTAAAATAATCCCCAAGATCTGTTTTTAGACTCACAGGAAGATGTTCTCAAATTGCATGTGGCCATTTTCAACGAGCCAGCCACCGAAGCGAAATGCTGCTGCATAAGCAAAGAAGATGACACACTGAGAGACACCGTAAGCAATTCCAGAAAGATGAGCATCCTTTAGACTTGTCCTAATGAGTGATGAAATGTTACAATAATTAAATTAACAACAGTTATAGTTAAAACAATTTTTCTTTTGATGACTAATAAGGAACCTCTCTATTTATGCAAATTACTTTCATCCTTTATAAATGCATGATATTTGGCCCTTTGAAAAAAAGTATGGTATAGTCTTATCGGGCTCGGGCTACATAATAAAATTTGACTTATTTTGTCAAGGGCCCAAAAATGACAAATCAGACTTATCAGTAGGAAGAATTATATGAATTGAAACCGTGAACTTTTAAACTTTGTCAAAACAGCTTCATCTTCTAAATCCATTTTTAATTTAGATTTATTTTTCGATACAATAAAATAAAGTCAAATATTTACTTGTGGGGTTTGGCAAGAAACTCTGTATGTTTCTCATTGAATTTTGGTTCCAACGTCAAACTAGCCACCGTCCGAATGTTCTCAATGGTCTCAGTGACGATCTGTTAAATAGACGACATGATTAACAAATATAATTGGTTACAGTGACTAAATCTCATGACGATGACTACAGCATGCAAATCAAAACTTTGAGAATAAACCAACAAAATCTTTTCAAATCCACCACCTAGTGCAAAGCCTTAATCCTACATTTATTTGACTAGGGGAAAGAACAGTGTCATACCTTTCCAATGCTTTCCTGGCTAGATTTCTGGGATTTGACATTGCCTTGTTGAAATTTAAGCTGGAGTACACTAGCAAAGGCAATGAAAGGAAGAAAAGCTAAGACAAGTAACGTCAACTGCCAACCAAAGATAAATGCAATGATGATAGCTACACCGATATTGAAGAATCCTTGAGATATGAACCCAAATCTGTCACCAGTCACCTATCAAGAGAAGAATAGAGGGAAGGATAAATAATGGTGCGATGTTTCCTTTCTTTTAAATCCTCTTCAGCGCAGTAACTAGGGTAGCAGTTTAGAGGGGCACATGGGGGTGAACCCTTTTCCCTGGGAGCACTTCTGGCCAAGTTTCCATTTGCCCTTTTCTTAAAAAAGCCCCTTCTCAACGCCTTTTATGTAATTGACTACTTTTTATAAGAGAAGCTGGCGTTAGCATAAAACATTGAAACCGTCACAATAAAACTCAGTAAACTTCCAATCTCAAAAGTGACCCCCCCCCCCCCAGATATGTCACTAATCCTCTTATCTTTTATTTTAAAAAGTATGTCATAAAATCATAAAGTCATAAAGTTAATCACAGTAAATCCTCAAACCTGTTAGTTAGTTTCATACTTAGTCTGGTATTGAGAAAACACCTGTTGCCACTTTATGTAGTTTTGATAACTTTTCCAATTGTTATCCATTATGTCCCTCAACTGTCAATGACTAAACAAAGTCTCCAAATAAAGTCAAGTATTTTAAATTAACGGAGTTTTCACTCACCCCCTGAATCTGTGAAGCTTCTTTAGAGAGCCTCGTTGTCAAAATTCCACTGCTGTTTTTGTGGTCATCAAAGAAAGCAATGTCCTATCAAGGAACAAGGCAAAGATATTACTTTACTGACCAAGTGAGATCATTTTCAAACAAATTATTAATAAATGTCAATAAAAAAGTTTCATGTTTAAAGTTGGCAGATAGCCAACAACTTCTTTTTTGATAAACAAACTTAAAATCCATAACATTTTTAAGTATTTTGACAAGTTTAACAGCGTTTGGTATCAAGAAAACCACCTACGCAACAATTGGTTTTTAATGAATGAAAAGAATGTCTTAGAGTTAAAGATATTTTATATTCTATGTAATAATCAACCAAAGACGGTCTTTGAACCCCTGAGTGTTAATAGGAATGAAGGAAATAGAATTAGCTGCTGCAAACAGCAATGAATGAAGGAGGTGAATGAAGGAGGTGAATGAAGGAGGTGAATGAAGGATGCCGTACCTACTACATTGTTAATGAGCTCAATAGAATTAGCTGCTGCAAACAGCAATGAATGAAGGAGGTGAATGAAGGATGCCGTACCTACTACATTGTTAATGAGCTCAATAGAATTAGCTGCTGCAAACAGCAATGAATGAAGGAGGTGAATGAAGGATGCCGTACCTACTACATTGTTAATGAGCTCAAGAGAAAATCAATGAACTGAAAACAACGGAAACAATCAATTATCCACTTTTGTGTTTTGTTTGCATATTTTACACCGGATGTTAGTCATAGAGTTTTTGAAACAAAATTAACATTGTATAGCAATATTTTAACCAAAGGCCACCCGAGTTTTGTTTCAAATATAACATCAATAATGGTTAGACGCCATGTACAACAGCAAAGCAGCCACTAACTGTTAAACGCAAGGACATTGTAGACAAAAGTATATCAACAAAGATTTCAACTCAACTTTCTGCTGTTGACATAAAAATACTGCTGGACTGGATTTATTCAGTGGTCATGGAGGACAGAGTCTCCACTGCCCCTGTCCCTGACCTTGGTGCCCTTCAATATATTCCCTTAGACGAAGTGCATGATAACAAAAAATAGGCCTTACTCCTTTACACACCTGATGTTGTTTTTTTTTACCTGAATTTGTTTTGACCATGAACACTGGTTTGAAACAATGGTTTGAAAAATAGTTCACATATTTGTGATTTCACACCAAATTATGTATGCTTCACTTGCACTGATTTATCAGACAACACCCAGAATCCCATATAAGCTCATTCATTCTTTCATTTAAATCATAACAACACCTTGGAAGTGACAACAGTTTTACAACTTGATACTGTCTCACTCTTAAATCAGAGTGAAATATAATTCCAATTGATGTGAACAGAGCCAACAATTGTTTACCAAAATTAAGCGTTCCCTACTATATACTGCAGATATCATGCATATTAATCCTGTCTCTCAAGTGTTGTTCAGCACAAGTCGAATCAGTACTGGATGATAAAACTCAAAAACCAATTATCCCTTCACTACCCAAGCCAGTAACAACACCCCAAAACCCTCAATTGCAACTGATTGATCCACTGAACAAAGAACCAATCCATAGGATTGTTCTAAATAGAGGTCTCAGTCGACATCTTGAAGAAACACCAGAGATGTTGTCAGCTAGGAAGTACCAGAAACCAATCATTGTTCTGACCCCTCGGCAGGAAACTCAAATTCTCAATGTCTTTGGATATTTGTTTAGCTCTGTAAATTGGAAGGACCAGAAAGTGGAAAAGAAAGTGGCAAAGGACAACAGCGCCTGTCAGCTAAAGAAGCGAGTTTGCAGGACAATTGGAGGACATCCTTTAGTTCTAGCCTTGCAGACTGATGGTCAATTGGTTCAGTTAGTACAGGTAAATATCCGAGACAGTTAGAAGTGGATTTGTTTTCCAATAAAATAATTCTTACATGTAACACACACACAAAAACAAAAACCTTTCAGACCGTTGAATAATCATTTATGTTTTGAAAACTGTGTTTTTTATTTCTTGAAGGCATTTAATTTGAATTATATTTTTTACAGCCACTTCTATGACTTCTAAAAGGTGCTTTTTGATAAACCATAATTATAATAAAAACAATAATAATAATAATAACGATGTCAGCATTTCTTAAAGGCTCCAATGAGGTAACTTAATCCACACAAATTTAATCATTCAATAAAAAAGACCTTTAATTATATTTCCTGGTTTTTTTGTTCATGTCTAGCTTGGCAATCATAACCAGAATCAATGGATACTGAGTGAAAGTTGTAGCAATCTTCAACCTTCTCTGCCAGATGATCAGATTTGCTGCATTGCTGAACGCTTGACACTTGGACTGTTTATCAATCCCAACACGTTCACTTTTGGTTTTAGTCATGTCAGAGTGCAAAGTTGCGTATCTTGTTCAAAATACAGAAATATTTCTTGGAATTAATTGTATTCACTAATTTCCAATGTGAATCATTTAATAAGCTCTTTTGAGCTTTCTAAATATAGATCTTGCCATATGGTCGAGTCATTAGAAATCCACTTCATGTATCCTTCACTGATTGAAGTTTGCATTCGGTGAATACAAGGTTGGTTTCATTATTTAAATTTACAATACAGTCCTTTGTGGCTATTAGTTCCACTTGTGCAGTAGTCACACCCACATACCTAGTCATAAGCTTTTCAGATTCTTCATTTCATCGAAAACATGAATGGAGATTTTGATAGTGCATGACATGACTGCACTCGGCTATTTGTTAACATAGTCACCATTTCCTTTTGGTCAAATGTTGTAAATGAGAATTTACAAAAGATTCAGACTTCATTTACAATTAAACCAAGCAATCAATTTCTAGTCTAACATTCTTCAACTGAGATTTCAGAAATATCTGACAAGCTACAATGATGCAGAGTTGGTTTCTACCAGTTTTCACTCTCCTATTGACTCTGCCAAATGGTGTTTTATTAATGCACTGTTGCCCAACATGTTCCACACAGTCAATCAGTCCTCTAAATAACCATCAATTACAACAAATAGAGAACAACAGAGATGTCATCAATGCAATGGAAAGAAATCCCAATCTGGTGTATGATAGGGTTCACCAGACACCAATAGTTCAGCTGACTCCCCTCCAAGAGCAGCAAATTTTTCGTAACTTCCCATGGATTTTCAATTTGGGATTGCCACCAGGTGAGCGAAACACTACTGGAGGAAGTGAACAAGGGCCAGTACGAAGGAATGTAGCAGGAGATTGTGAATTAATAAGAAGAGTTTGTCAGCCAAGCACAATCCTGGAACCACTAGTTCTTGCACTAAATACAGATGGGCAGGTACTTCAAATAGTACAGGTAAAGTGATAAGAACATTCCCAACTTTATTAAAATACATTTTCCAAATGTTTCAATAAAACAGGTTTTAATTTCTGCAGAGTTGTTTTCAATTATCATCTGCACAAAAACATCTCTAATAATAATAATAATAATAATTGGTGTTTGAAGCTTTGCATGGTGTTGAAAGTAAGAAGTAACTATAACTATAAATGTAAATAGTAGTGAACTTGCGGGTACAACCATGTGTATAATCTCTTTTGGGAGGAGTGTTGGCTCTGAAAAGAGCCGGTTTGGTCTCGACGTTTCGAACAGTATACTCTGCTCGTCTTCTGAAGACGAGCAGAGTATACTGTTCGAAACGTCGAGACCAAACCGGCTCTTTTCAGAGCCAACACTCCTCCCAAAAGAGATTATACACATGGTTGTACCCGCAAGTTCACTACTATTTACATTTATAGTTATAGTTACTTCTTAATAATAATAATAATAATAATCCATTTTGATATAGCGCTACCACTGTGAGGTCCCTATGCGCTGTAAAGGGAAATTAACAATTGTACAAATTAAACAGATATGTTTTCACACATGTTTTGAATTGTTCTGAAGTCTTGGCCTGTTTAACAACCTCTGGAAGAGTGTTCCATAACTGAACTGCTGCATATTGGAAAGAGCGCGAACCATACGACATGGTTTTGATAACTGGGGAAGTCAGAAGGGACTTATGTGCAGATCGCAGATTTCTAGCTGGTTTATACTCCTGAACTAAACTTTGAAGAAAGTTTTGACCTCAGATTTGTTGTATTTTCTTAATTTATTTATTTCCTTTTTTTAAATTTAGATTCCAAATCAGAATCAATTCCAGTGGATATTGGAGGAGGTATGTCTGGCCAATCAACAGCCTCCTCCACCTGGTGATCAAGTCTGCTGTATTGCCAACCGGTTTGTCAGAGGTTTGTTCTACAACCTTAGTATACCCACAGCACCATTTGACTTCGCTGACGTCATCGTACATAGCTGTGTATCTTCCTACGTGATTTAACTCTCGATAAAACTTCAACTCGAGTAATTTTTTCCTTGGTGCTCATGGACAAATTTTCTTAAAGAATTTCAGTCTTTAATTCCTAAATTACCAAAGAGTGGAGACCTGTAAAAGCTGATGTAGTGATTGTGATTTAGTTCTTACCTGTCGTAACATAGCCTTGAACGCTAATCTTCTCAGGCGCAATGTAAGCTCCCCACCTGACTTTCCTAGCATCATACCCTACAGTTCACAACAATTAGCAAATATTATTGACATCAATTAAATTTTGCTTTACTTACATTGTTCACAACATTCTTAACTCCCCCCTACCCCCACCTCTTGTCTGCAGGCAATTATTAACACTGTGACGAAGCTGGGACTAAAGTTAAAATCACTGAAACCCACAAAAGGGCCCTATGTCATGGTTCTGCTTACCGTAAGTCACAAATCTACTGCTTATAGAAGCATAACAATCTGCTCTTAATGTAAGAGTATTTCACAGGTTAGCAAGTATTTTTTGCTTATGCAAATGTATATATATCACGTAACTTGATATTCTCTGCAAAGCTAGTGCAGAAATTCAGCGCTTACTGTTGTTATGTGGAGAATTAGGAACTTAAGCATAGAATTCTGCAGTAAGCAGAGCCATAAAATTGGGCCCAAGTGTCTTTAATACAAGAGAGCTTAATACTAATTAACAAGACCCTTAGCGCTAGTTTGAATTTTATTATTAAAGGATACTGAAGGAACAAAAGTGCTTACCATTGTTTAACTGTATTTTAGGGCAAATTCAAATAAACAATTGGAAATATTGAATATCTCTTTTAAAAGTTCTGGACAAGAAATAAAAGCTAAGCCAATAGGTTGATATACTTACCCCCAAACCATTGGTGATGAATGCAATTACACCAAGTGCAAAGAGAAGCAGGCAGTAAATGACAACCTGAGTGCGTATTGTGTCATCATCCAAAGCAAAAACCTACGTGAATCAAGATAATAATAATAATAACAGCTCAATTATAAATAGTGCTTTATCAATTTCTAATCATTAAAATAACTATTAATCAAGATCTCTCAGAACCATACAATTAGACATACAATAATAAGAACCAATGGTATTGATTATTAATAAGAACCAATGGTATTGATTATTAATAAGAACCAATGGTATTGATTATTAATAAGAACCAATGGTATTGATTATTAATAAGAACCAATGGTATTGATTATTAATGGATCATCAGAGGCTTTTAAGTCTGAAGGACCATGCAGTTAATTAATTGAACAATTTTGATCTGTGTTGGACATATACAAGCGTTTTGCAACCTATGGAAAAGGCGCTCTATAAATGCTAGCTTATTATTATTGTTATTATTAAAAGTATGTTTACTCCAAGAATGCGGCTGAAGATAACTGCAAATGCTGGTTGCACTCCTCCATTGAAAGCTGAGCAGATAACACCAATGATGATGTAGAGGAGCTCAGGAGAATTCATCTTCACGACTCGTGTAAAACTGAAATTCTTCAAGACATCTTCCTCATCCTCCTTTATAAATAAAGTTTAATTAAAACACATCTCAATAAGAATTAAGACTGTACATGTACAAGAGTTGATGTCAAAGGGTTTCCCTAAATGACTACAGGGCTTTGAAATAACATTAACAATGTAGAATGAGTGATTATATGTAAATGCTTCAATTGATGAAGATCTACCTTTGTCTCAGGCATATCTGAGACTGCTGATGATACTGTAGACTGCACACGATTTAGGTGTGGTGTTTGTTTGTCACTTGAGCCAGAAACATTCCGTTGACGAGATGACGACAACGGTTCCTTCTCTTCATTTTGAGCTTCAGCTGATCCTGAGAACACCACAAACGATTAGAACACCACAAAAGATTAGAACAACACCACAACAGAGCAGAACAATACCACAAAAGATCAGAACACTACAAAAGATAAAAACAATACTAAAAAAGATTAAATAATTCAAACAGAAATCTTTAAGCTAGAAAGTTACTTTAAACAATCTAGAGACATGAAATCTAACTTAACTCTAAGTGAAACCTTGAAGACAATGAGAGCTTTTGGGACACTTGGTGGCAGCAGACTTGCCCAGGTAAATTTCCATTTTTTACATAGTTCTGAGCATGTGAATATTTCCAAGCACAATGGAGCAAGTACGCGCAACGACCAATGATTAACTAGTGATTGGTTAATGACATACGTAGGGCATGTGCACTGAAGTTGAAGTGCGAACGTTTTCATTTTTCTGATAACTGGTCCAATTCTGCACTGTGCTATGAAACTGGCTGTTGATGACCAGACCATGCCCAGTACACTGGTTCCAAATAGTCGATTAGCAAAGTCCAACCATCATCGACTAGACAGGCTAACTTAGTCAAACTATGGTCAACAGTAGTTCTTGCTCAACCTTGCACCTCACTTTTACCTGGTAAGTCTGCTGCCACCTACTGTCTCACTGTCTCCATTGTACCTCTGTAGTGCTACAACATAATTACATTTCTCCAATGTTGCACGTTGTCCAAACTACATAGACACTAAAAATAAATTTATGAAAACACCAAGAATACAAAATACAAAAATAATTACATATTACAAATCAAAATTTAAATAAATCAAAACAGAAGTTAAGCAACACAACATGCAAGTCTTCAACCTATTCAATTATTTATTAGAATCTTTGGTTCTATCTTTCATTACTTTAATGTGGGTACTTAAAAAGGAAAAACAGTTTGCAATTTAACAGGCCCAATGTTCAGATATGTACAAGATTTCCGTAAAACATTTTAGAAAATATTTCAAATGGAAGGCAGTTGTGATGAATTTCTTGTCAGCTTTGTTAGTCTTGCAAGATCTTGTAAACATCCAACAAAAAATATTAAAATGCATGTTTTTACCTGACAAGCCTAGAAACTATTTATATATTAATACACCCAACAGCACACGCCAATAACAGGGTGAATAGGAAACAAATGTTTCAAACAAAAGAAATGTTCAGTTTCAGTTGTGGGAGGAAAACCATGATGGGGAAAACCCATGCAATCAAGTAGGGACTGAACGTCCACATGCATGGCCCTGGACTGAGGTGGGATTTGAACTGGGTCCAAAGATGTGAAAGGCAGGGACAGCCCACTGAGCCAACCTGATCCCCTAATGGTAGGACAAACTGAAAGGCTGCCTCTAATGGTTTGTTTAGATTTCCTTTCTGACACCTACCTGGTAAATAACTATCCTCCTCCTCACTATCAAAGTCTTATAATCAAGTTGGTAAGAAATATAAGAAATGGTAGAAGATGGGTTAGTCAATAGTACAAGGTCCAAACGTTCCACACACAAATCACACAGGATATTACACTACACACATGACATTGGTATAAATGATAAATATCATCATCAATCTACAAACTCATCTACCATTTTGAAAAAGGTTGTTTAACTTGGAATACCAAGGACAGCCAATGACTTCAAAGTGCTGTTAACACCATAGAAGGGTCTTATAAAAATGTCATGTCATTTACAAACACCTTTTTTTTCAAAATTAAATTTTTTTCTAAAGTTTAACTAATATATTTTCTAGATGTTTTTGATGTCACAAAAGTTTGCGGAAATAAAGTGGCTTTATTTTCCTTGATTTAGAAGTAAGGACAGACAGTAAATGTTAGATTGTCTTTGTGCACACTATACCATTGGATGTAGCATCAGCAACTTGACGAATTGAAGGTAACTTTCCTGTGACATTCACTGATCAATCATTCGATTAAAAAAATAAAAATTAAACATTAGAATAGGATCGGATTGAATGTCATGAAATGAAAAATTTAACTGAATAAAATCCTGCTAGTTGTTTCATTTGAAAATTGTTGATAAACAAAAATATGGGGGGGGGGGGGAGTATAAAAAGTAGTCAAAAAATTGCCTTTTAAATAATTTCTATTTCACCTTTTTGCTCTTTATCATCATCATCTTCAGATTCCTCTCCCTTCACCTCTGCCTCATCTTTAGTCTTCTCTTCCTTACGACTCTGAAGTTGGACTAAACCATAGTACAAACCATTCTTGTCTTGCATCAAAACGTCATGAGAACCTTTCTCAAGGATGTTGCCGTCTTTAAAGCTACAGATGACATCTGCATTTTGAATTGTTGAGAGACGGTGGGCGATGACGATGGTGGTGCGGCCAGTCTGGACCTGGGTCAGATATACAGTGTAGTACATATAGATGTTAAAATAAAGTCCTGCAGGCAGCTCAACTAAATGGTACAACTTGAGGGACCTTTGACAATGTGAAGGTTAATACAAGAGTTTTCAATTGAGGACACTTCTTATAGAAAATCTTAGAAGATTAATTTGATTCTGAGTTGAACAAAGAAAAATTGACTAGAGCGGGATTTGAACCAACGACCTCCGGATTAACGTGCCATGTAAAAAACTTCTTATAATGACACCCCAGAGACAATAATCATGGTTAACTTGTAGCCATATCCATATCTAGCCATAACCAAGTCTACCTTGTCAAGGGCTGCTTGGACGGTAGCCTCACTCTCAGTATCAAGGGCTGATGTAGCTTCATCCAGTAACAGGATCTTTGGATTACGAACTAGCGCCCTCGCAATGGCTACACGTTGTTTCTGACCACCAGACAGCTGTGCCCCTCGGTCACCAACAAGTGTCTCATATCCCTGAGAAAAGTAAATCAGATTTTTATTTTCAAATAGACTATAAACTGCATACAGGAACAATAACAGTGTGTGAACGCTGAATAAATATCCTATTGGTCTCAACTACGCAAAGCATTCCAGGACAATCGATTACTAGATATGTCACCAAGCTGTAGAATCATTGTGATGATCATTTAAATCTTTCCGCAGAAAATCAAGTCAGTTAGTTTTGTGGCAGCCACAATGGCCTCTCTTGTGTCCCAAGCCAACTAGAGCTACAACTAGTCAAAAAGACCATCTCACTTTTATGGAGAAGTAAAATAGTGATGGAATGTGGATAGAAAAAATCTTACCTCTGGTAAGGCAGATATGAAGTCATGAGCATTAGCCTCCTTTGCAGCTGCTTTTATCTCTTCATCTGTTGCATCCACACGACCAAAGCGGATATTCTCAGCAATGGTGGTAGCAAAGAGGACAGGTTCTTGGCTGACCACTCCAATGTTCTCTCTCAACCACCTTACATTGATGTCACGCAAGTCATTCCCATCTAATTTGACCTGATGGATATATGTTTAACATATTTATACAATTAACACCAAGGTGTAACAAATATCAATTTGATAATTTCTGTTTTGTTTTTGGACAAAGTTCCAGCAAAAAGTCTTGAGAAAGAAAGACAAAGACTCACCGATCCAGACAATGGATCATAGAACCGCTGGACGAGTTGTACTGTGGTGCTTTTACCACATCCACTACTACCAACCAATGCAACTGTCTGGCCTCTCTTGACCTCTAAGGTCAAGCCATTCAACACCTTTAAAAATAAAGCAAAATAGTTGAAAACCATAAATGTAGAAAAAGTAAAATTAAATATGGTTTCCGACAGAGAAAGTACTCTTTATGGTTTTACAGAGATATAAACCGAAAATGTAGAAAAGTACTTTGGATTAAATTATGAAATCATATTTCAATGACTTCAACTGCTTGTTGTTAATGTTCCTCAATTTAGCCTTCGAGAAAGACTCTGCTAGGGTCGAAACGTCAGGCCACTAACTAATTTGTTTGCGTTGCTAAATCCACAGTTTATTTTTATAATTATTATTCTAATTTGTAAATTTCATTGAAGAAACGTATCACAAATTGACAAAGAAGAGAAAACTTGGAAGTTTATATTTTATGAAAACAAATACAATGTCCAAAATAAATGTTGTTTTCTTCTTCAATAAAGGCACTGCCACAATGAAGGCAGAAGACCTATGCAAACGTCAGCTCTGTAGTCTCTACTCAAGGCTCTACTCTCACCTTAGTGTCCGGTCTGGATGGATAGCAGAAATTAACATTCTTAAATGTTATATCTCCAATTAATGAATCTGGCTTCAGACCAAGGTCAGACGAATTGTCAATATCTGGAATCTATGGCATGGGAAAAACATTTTCAAACAAAATATGAAAATTTAATTAAAAATGAAAAAAAAAAATGTATTGTGGGACAAAATGTTTTGAGGAAACACATTAAGGATTATTTTAAGAGAATTAGGCGGATATGAGGTATTAGACATAGTGGAGTTCTCATATCAAACACGGAGCCACCACAGGATGACTAACAGGAAGATTGGTGTTAATGCCTGCCATCCATCAGACATGATGTATATGTGACCCCTGAACAAATTATAAGGCCCTAAAGGAGGTGGTCAGGGAGGGGAGTGGACACTGGACATACCTGGTCTATAATCTCCCAGATGGTACTAGCTGCTCCTCTTGCTGTGATGAAATCAGTGATGAAAGGAGTTCCTTGACCCAAGGAGAAGGCTCCAATTAAAATCGACAGAAAAGCCTGCTGATTAAAAAGTTTGATGAGTAATAAAATATCTTAGTTGAGGATACCTCTTTTGCCAATTTTTGTTTTCTTCAAAAGTCAGTAATAAGCAAAAGAACACATACCACAATGATATCTCCAGGTGTGATTTCATCATTTAAATAAAGCGTTGAGCCATACCTGAAAGATAAAAATAATTGTTCAGTTGATTTCAAAATAATGACAGTTATAAACAGGATTCTTGATTGATATTTACACACACTGTATTTACAAACACTTTGGTCTGAATCATGTTCATTTATTAATTTGTTTATTTACTTATTTATTACATGCCCAACAGCACAATTAGCGTCAATAACATGAGTAGGAAATAAGAAGAAATGTTCAGGTTTAGATGCGAGTGAAAAACCCCAATGGGGAAACCCACGCAATCATAAGGACTGAAAACCCAATCCACATGCAAGACTCTGGTCTGAGATGAGATTCCAACCAGAGTACAGAGGTGAAAGGCTGAGATAGAAACCACTGAGCCAACCTGATCCCGCTTTTAATCATTTTAAAGCATGTTATTAAACTGATCAGACTTACCAGAAAGCCAAAGCGTAAGTTGCATAGAAGTTGAAGAAGAAGGTTCCAACCAAGAATGACTGTACTGTATCTTTCTTGATGGATTGCTTCTTGGCACTGTATAAGCTTTGGGTATACCTATCAAAGAGGAATCAGCGCAAGCAAAACTTAGTCTGTTAAATTTATATTAATCGTTGCTTTTACAAACCTCCCTCATCCCGTCTCAGTTTCTAAAATGGTATGGTCCAGTCAAATAAAGGAAAGCGGAAGTTTACCAAGTTTTTACCTTTCTACTTCTTTCTGTTCTCCGCCAAAAGCTGCCACTGTCCTGATGGAGGAGAGAGCTTCCTCAGCAATGGCTCCAGCCGAGGCGTAAGCATCTAAGGCAGTTTTAGCCATCTTACGAATCATCTGTTAAGATTAAAAAGATTAAATCAATGTAGGTAAAAGAGAAGTACACTGGCTGCAGCTGAATGGAAATCAAATAACTTTCTAACTGGATCAAAGTCTAAGCTGGTAGCCAAAATGCCAAGAATTGTTGTTATTAGTTGATGTAATTATTTCATCAGGACTAACAAATAGTTCTAATTTAGTTTGGCCCCTTCTTCAATGCATGATAAGTACCAAATGCTTGGTGCTTTCTACAGGACTCTGAAAGCACTGTGGTCTTCAAACAAAGTGTAAGATAATAATTTAAGAGGCAGATCATTCTTACTCACTAAGAGCTGGATGGCAAAGGAGGCTGCTACAACGAGTTCAAGCCACAGGCATGCAAGAGCACCATTAGCAGCCAGCCACATCAACCCTTGACCAGAGAGCACAGCGAGTGATCAAAACAGGAGAGCCTAGCAGAGAAGAACCAACGCACAATTCTACTCACATAATGGCCTTTGTTGGGAATCGAACCATGAGGGCCACAGTGGTGAGAGGAAAGCACTTTACACACTTGCCACCCAAGATGAAACCAAATCATAATGATTGCCAACTTACCCCGATTCCAATGGATACAGAAGGCACCATAACGACAGCAGCTACAGCTAAAATAACTAGAGTAAGCTTCCATGACTTGATGAATCCAAGAGCAACACCTCCTACTGCAGTCCCTGAGTACTGCAGAAGAAGACCAAGCTTGTCGCCAAATCCACTACGAATTTTATCAATATCCCTTTGGAAAAAAAATTGAATAAAAACAAATTGATGAAAAGGTTTTGCTAAAAAGTTGATTAAAGAATCTTAACTCTAAATACAGATGGCAAACATTTCTTGGTACATATACCAATCTCCAGTAAACAAAGAAATTAACAAGATTTGTTTTCTCTTTTCAGATTTTCAAAAGAAAAAGATATTGCTATGTATTGTAAACCCTATAACACAGCTCACTAAATATCCAAGATCAAATTTTATGTACCTAAAACATTTTTTTTCATGGTAATAAATTTTTTTTCGCCTTTGAAATCAAAGACAGTAATTACACTAAATTGAATTTTTTTTAAGAAAAGAATTTGTAAAAAAACCTGAATTGAATGTTTGGACATACTCTGATACCCTTGATGTTAGTTCTCCAGCTTTATGACTGTCAAACCACGCTGTTTCTTGTCGAAGTATTGCTTGATAGAATCTCAGTCGTATCTTATAAATCTGTCTCTCGGCCGCTGTGTTCCATAACATGTTTTGCAAGTATGCTACCAGCATTATGATGACACCCAGGATAGCGTAGTAATAGGAGAACTGAGTAACAATGGCAATAGGACTTGTCACTGGACTGTAATGAAGTAGAATCAAAGAAATCATAAATAAGATGAATACTAAAAAAAAAAAATCAGATCTGTCTTACGTAGTAAAATATGGAAATACAATTTCCTTTTGTCCTTCAGTATAATGAAAGTCACAACATTATGTTCTGTAGATTATTCGACTTCACCGAGTTTTTTTAAAGGTTGGGTCATCCTTTGGTTTTTGTTGACATAATGCTGATTTATAGGCACAAAAAACTACCAAGAAAAAACAATAAAAGTCACCGATTAAAGTTTCAGTTGAGTGCAGTGTCTACATTCCCAGTCCGCAAGACGGACCGATAGCGGCTTGCGGACTGGGTTGTACTTGTTGAAAAAAACAGAAAAATGTAAATTACTTACAGTGGAGTCATCATTGTAACCAGGGTATCCGTTACGTTATTCTCTGAAGTCATCTCAGTGATTAACACATTATGGCCAAAATCAATGAAAGCATCCGTCACTCCTCCAAAGAAAAAAAGAACTATTGGGAGAGCTGCTCCTTGAGCTGTGGCTAGTACCATAGCTGAGATTATAAGGAAGATCTCAAAGGGGCCAGCAAACCGGAACTGTGTACAAAGAATGAGCAATGTACAAACATCAGCAATCTATGATAGGCCATGTCCAAGTTGATTGCTTCAATCGTGGCTATGACTGCTATAATGCCACAGCCATTATTCAGACTTGTTCATAGATAAAGAAAAACACAAATTGTAACTCCTTCAAATGACAATGTCACTGAAAAAAACACTTAACACATTTTATGGATTGTTCTCCTACACAGTAGCAGAGTAAAAAGTATGCAGAAAGATATGACAAACTTACAAAATAACCTTTCATAATAATACCCAGTCAGTTTCCCTTGTGGTTTGTTATTTGATAATAATATAATTAGTCTTTTTCAACATGCAGCTATGATCCAAGACTTTCTTCGAATCTAGAATGATTTACAAATTTAAATTTGTCTCAAAGAAAAGCAGCAGCACCCTCTACAGGTTAAGCCACATGGCAAGTACAACTTACAAGCTGAAGAGTGCTAACAGTTCTAGTTTTGACTTCCACCTTATCAGCCTCCGGCTCAGTCTCAATAGTTCCCTCCTTTAAGACAAAGTCTGTGTCACCAACATTTGCAGTTTTGTTTTCTAGGTTGTCAATGTCATCTGGTTCAGGGACACTGCCATTGAGTGTAGACACTTTCATGTCTGGAAAGAAATGGAAAAAAAGGAGACGGACTAATCTAAGATGATATATCTATTTGAGAGGATAACACATGGTAATTTAAAACTGAAAAAGGGCATTAGTGTAAAAGTAAAAGTATGAAATTTACCTGGATTGTTATTATTTTGTCTAACATCAGAGTCTACTACATCTGATCGTCACTTTCAGCGCCTCCTGGGAGTGCTCCATCTGAGGTTGGGTTGCCCTCCTCAAAAGTCATTATGTGGTTTGTTACTATCTCTTCTGAATTATTAACCAAAGAGACAACACAATTAGAAAGATGACATATTTATTTACTACATTTCTAAGTTTATTTCTATTTGTTATTCATCTCAGTGTAAGATAAATCACTTTTGGGAAAAGATTTGATCTTGAAAAAAGTAATTACTTTCTCATATGAACCCTTCAAACAGTTGAACTAACTCTTGATATTGGTATTGTAATATCCTGGCTATAGCGAGTCAAATCACTCAAAGTCTATCAGATATTACATATGTACAAGATTCATGCCTGGCATGTAAGTAAATGCATCAGGGTTAAATATGAATTTTGTTTTACCCCACAGTGTGTGACAAGCATCGTGGAAAAACACAGGACTTGGGACAGCACTGATGAGTATACAGTGCTTTTTATCACACATACCGGTAGGTGTAGGGAAAGTTAAACTGATACAAGTAGTATGCTGATAATTGAAAAGCCCATTAGACTGTCACTTAGAAACCAATGATAATGAGGAGGAAAATGAAGGCACTGCAGACCATGCAAGTTTCATACGTATTTTTGCCCGGGGCTGGGGGACCACTTTGGTATCATGTACAATGCTTTTATGGGTGAAGGAAACAAACTAGCGCATAATTTTTGAATACACAGGAGACTTGTACACTCAACAAATCAGTTTGTTGGAAGCTTTGTGTAGTCCTATCTGTGTGTGCACTGAGAGTGTAAATGGTACAACCTCTCTGGATATTGCAATTTCAACTCCTTACTGCAGTGTGTTTGACTTTCAGTTTATCAGTAACTATTTGAACAAACTCAAAGATAGCCACTCTCTGTTTTACTTGTATAAGCAGTACAAAACAGGAAACAATGTTTTTTGTAAGTTTGAAGCTCAACTAAAGTATAAAACTAGTGTTTCAAACATGTAGACCCCAAAAGCAATTTAATTTTTTGCATTATAGAGAGATCGTGGAGGATGGAGAGATATTATAGGTTTTTAAAAATATTTTGGTACTTCTTTTTTATAACGATGTAGGTGTAAGCGAGCACGCTCTGTTACTACAATGTATACTAAAACTCTTCAAATTAAACTTGCATTTAAAACATTAATTAATGTATTCACTTAACCATGGAAGTTCAACCTCTGTCGCAAAAAATCAACAATTCTCTCAATTGTTCCCGAAGAATTGATATTGGGGGCCTACTCATACACCATGTACAGGGATATGTGACCAATCAGTTTTAAAAGATAAGATAAGATAGGATATTTTATTTGTCCGCATCATAAAAATAAAACAATACAGATATTTGGCTTCCATTGGCTATAATTCGTCAGCGTTTTCACGAAGTAGCACGCATAGTACTAAACCACTTTTTTTTCAGTTTTCATTTTATTTACATTTTTAAACATTGTTAACCGAGGCCTACAATTTCATGAAGTTTCACCGCTTCAGGAGCTATACTTTCTTAATTACGGTAATTAGCGATACAACTTTGCACCGAAACTGACAATTTTTGACACCACGAAGTAGCACCGAAGTGAAATTTACCATTGAAACACACGGTGCACACCAACCTTAAGTGTGATAAAAACATTTTCACGAAGTAGCACTGCAGTCTTGTGTGTAGCGCGCGCGTGACCTACATTTCACCAACTGACAAACACGCATAGTAATAGTTACTAATACATTGGAAGGTGCTACTTCGTGAAAACGGAAAATGTCTATTGTCGTTAATTTTCGATTCCACGAAATAGCACACATCTTTCTTACTTTATTGCTTAATAATTTAGGACGAAAAGCAGGAAAAGGCAACGTATAAATGAAGTTCAATGCATCAAGTCTCCACTGTAAGAAATCTAGTTGAAAATACCCTGACATTTTGTAGGAAAGCTTGATTTTAAAAAGCGTTCACCTTTAAACGCTGTTTTCTCTAATTGCTACTTTTAACTGGTATCTAGGTCTGTGCTACTTCGTGGCGTCGGTGACGAATTATATAGGTACTGTAGTTGCTCTATGATTGACATTTGACATCAAATAATACAAGGCACTAGGATTTATCTTGTTAATTGAGTTTTCAATATCACCATTTAAGTGATTTGCATGGTGACGTCACACTTTGCTTAGCAATTAAGATTGATTCATAGTTAAGAATTAAGATCAATCTTAGCTTTTTGTGAAATCGGCCCCTGTTTGGACTGACAATTTGTAAAAGATTCAATATAATAAAAAAAACATAATTAACAGCTTAAACTAATTTATGGAAACCGTCCAATCAATTTTTGATATGAAAATGGGGCACATTCAAAAACTTGTTCAGCTGTTATTTTTACAAATTTTGATTTGATGTGAATATTTTTAAAACAAGACGTAAAATTTCTTTTATATATGACCATGTGCATAGTCAGTCTATTGTAACTGCTGGTGACAGAATGGTCTATTATGTCTATTGACTGTGACAGGATCTCTTTATGGTTCAATACAAGACACAAGGATCCCAATAGATTACATAACAACAGTCTGGTTTCCTGTCAACAATGATTAGAAATAAAATGAAACAAACCACTGGAAACATACTGTTTAGTCTTCCCTCCAGACATTTAGGCCTAAGCAATCAATCGGAAAATTGTCCTAATTTTTTAAAAGTTCCTAATTTGTCATTTTCCTTGCCGGTATTTTTCTTTCAGTCTGAACAATGCCATAGTATAACCCCAACCAACAAAACAATACAACCATCACATTTTACATTAAATTTTATAAATGCCACCAATAAAATTATATAATATGCCACCAATAAAATTAACTGCTGAGTGCTGAGTCACAAACTGATAGGCCTTGTTATTATTTTTTTTTTAAATAGATATTTTTTTGAAATTGCACTTTATTTTAAAAAAAATGTTTATTTAATAATGTACCAATTTTTATTTTTACAACATTCCACTAGAAGAAACAAATCAGATACATCCTCAAAAAGCTGTTTTTGTTTAGTTTAACCTTTCACCTACATGTCCAGATGTTCTATACACATTTCCTCATTGACAAACCAAATGTTAACTTTCACCTACATTCTATTAGTATTAAGGTTAAACTTTCACCTACAGCCTATTATAAGATTAAACTTTCACCTATAAGTTGATGGCATTGTAATTCTTGTCCATTGTGTAGCTTGAAAATTCTATGACAATAAAATGGGATCCCTCAGTGAATTCAACCATGGATATATCATGGAGCTTTTTTATAGCTCCATGGATGGATGATTCCAATTGGACCAAGACTAGAAGAGTATACTGGGCTGACCGCTGGTCATGCGTGTTACATAAAAACACAGGTCACCAGATTGTTAGATGTCTAGAGAGTAGTGGACTGACCATGGTCTGGAGATTTCTTAGTCTGGAGATTTCTTAGTCTGATCACTTGTCAGCCCAGACCATAGCATATCCACGTGGTCAATCATTGAAGTATTTATTAGGAAGGTCACTTTCAAAATATTACACAAGTGGTTGGGGGTTGCGTTGAATCTAACTTTTACTTTTTCACTCAAACAAAACTACCATTTTATCTGAGCATGGAGGGGAAAATCCCAAGTAAATAAATTTTAGTAATATGATTGAAAAGAATGCAATTAAATTCAGCTTTCTTTTATTTATTAGTTATCTTTTATTTATTATTTTAACTGTTTGTAAACAGAGAAACTTGTAGCAATTCAGTGTCCTTTGGGGGGCTTATGGTTATAAATGTTGTGTTATTTTGTACTGGCAGTTCGGACAATACACCGATCCATTAAGCCTCGCCCATTTCTCATTGACCAATCACAACCGCGAACCATTTGAGCCGTTTGGTGATCTTTGCACTAATGGTGATCGGGTTTCGCGGCTGTGATTGGTCAACTCGTAAGGAGGCGGGGCTTATAATGGATCGATCTATTACTCAATAACTCCTGAAAGATGACACATGAAAAATACTCTGATTACCTTGCATGAATTCTGCCTACCATGGTTTATTTTTTATGAAAACCAAGAATCTACAGAATTGAGCAGATGTCTTACTCTTAGTATTTTATTCTCAATTAGTTTCAATCGAATTTATATTTACCACAGTTGCAATTGAATGTCAGCTGCTAGAATGGGGGATCACATCGACCGTCCAGCCGACGTACCGTGTCCCCTCTGCGCAAGACGGTAGTGGAACAATCCAAGAGAAAGTGTGACCCTTCCAACAGCACAAAGCATGCACGTATAATAATAAGTACACAGAACGTCAAACTGCTGTCCATGACTTTAAATCACGGAGGAAGACAATTCTTAATTTACTCACACTGTCACAGATGTATAGTCCGTTATTCTCCTCGAGATTTCCTTGACAATCGTGTGCAGCTCAGAGCACCATGACCAGTCCGATCTTATGACCGTCGGTTGAAATCTGTTAAGTCATGGCATTATTCATTTGTGTTGCCATGATGTGAAATGATGGAGGACGGAAAGAGCTTTCACTGTCACTTCTGCTACTCCCAGACGTCCGTGGTACGCCCATAACAACTGACGCAGTCTTGATTGTTGATAATAAAGTGTTAGCGTGATCTCGCGCAATTACAATAAAAAAACGATGAAATTTAATTCAAAAATGACAACATTTTTATATTTTTTAAATTCTCACTTGGTAGGTAGGGGCATGGATTCCTTCCTCCGGGCTCCATGGTAGGGGGGAGAATTACCTTAGAAATAGAATCGCATCTCGCAAAAAGGAGAGTGTATGCTTTCCAGCCACAAGAGGGCGCTATTACCATCCCGAGAAAACTTGCCGGTCCAAATTGATCCACCTGCTAAATTCCAAAAGAATGCTCGATAGATGAATTGGGGTAACCGATCAAATAATAAACAGTTGAAAATGCGTATAAATCATGCACAAAAAGAATTAAAAATACTAAATCAAATTTTTATGACAAAAAACGTATGTTACAAATATTTATTAGGTTTAAAACAGTTATAATTCAAATAAACATTCCTACTTAAAATTGTACTACACCCCTATTAATTCTTGGTATAGTCTGAGTTGCTATACCAACGGTAACCTGTGTACACTCTTGGGCCGGTCCCGTTAGTGTGTACACAACAGGTGCATGTGCTGAAGTGACGATAACCATAGAAAATCCTGATTAACTTATAAAAGAAACACTTACACTAACAGTATCGATGTTAAAAACCAACTTATCAGAAACATAAGAATGAATTTTTTTTGATAATAATACTTCACTTGTATACAGAAGGTAAGTACATTTCTGTCAGTGTCAGTCAGTGTCAATCAATAATCATAATGCTTGTTTGTTGTTCGTTTGTAAAATTGCGTAGTTATGATTCATTGTTCTTCTACTTTTTACGTACAGAATTCATGATACTTTTCGTTTTAACAATAAGCACCAAGTGCACTCATATTTGTTGCATAAAAACAGTAGCCACAAACAGGTGTCACTTTATACCTCTACATCATATCAATATCACCCAAGCATTGATATGATGCAGTAACACAACCCTGTCAAACAGGCCAGACGTACTGACTGGAACTAAGTGTAGTAAGCACAGCCATGGTTGCTAAAACTAAAAGTGACGCCGTGTTCCAATTTATCTATCTTTTTATAATTTTGTTTCACCATCTTAGTAAAAAGTAATGTTATTGCAACTTTTAATTGTTCTTTCTGTAGTGTAACGTTAGCCTGCGCCTATGCATATTTTTGATGTTGTTTTTGTGCAACTTTGGTAAGGTTGAACAATTTCAACCTTCTTTGAATTACTTTTTTTTTGTATGATAAATACCAGCAAGTAAAACTATTGAGTATTGGTGTCAATTTACTACACTTTTTCTATGACAAGATGTACAATATTTTTCATAGTTAAAGTTATTTATTTGTGGTATCAGTGGCAAGATACTTGGGCAACCTCATATCTGGGTATCCGGTCCCAAATTGTTCAATATTAAACTTTCAACTTGGTGTTTACTTTTTAGTTTTGAAATCAATGGCTACAATGGTGACCATGAGAAACTCTGCAAAAGTTAATTCCTCAAACTACAAACAACCCCAGCCTTCTGCAACACAGAGCTTAAATGTACGAGAGTTCACCTTTGCCACACAGAGTCGCTTCAATGCTGGACAAGACCTGGTACTAACACGCAGTGATAGTTATGTCATTCGTAAGCCACTTAAGGAAGATGACATCTGGACACGCCCCCCACCAGACTTTCGTCCCCAACAATACCTACCAAAGCCACCCAAGCGCAATTCAAGAGATAGTATGCAGCCTTGGAAATATGGAACCTTTCCAGGTATTTTGTTTTTTGCTTTATTTAAAAAAAAACTTTAATAGAAAGGATATAATATTTTCAAAAACATAAAATCCACTCGCCCTCTTTCTTTGAAACAAACTAAATCACTTTTTAAAACTTTCCTTTTGTATCAAAGGGCAAAAGAAGACTTCTGGGAAACCATCCGGGGCAAAGTCTCTTCAGCTCCCCAAGATACTTCAGCCAGAGAGACCTCAAAGCAGCAAGATAATAACAAGATTCAAGACACTAGACCCCCACGAGGCGAGGGTACAATTTGTCAAAGAAGGAATTAATACAAAAGACAGGTATCAGATGCCGGTCAAGCACGACTTCAGAGGGGTAAGTAATACATCATCATTCAGAATATTTGATATAAAAAAAACACATTCATTATGCCAGGGATTGCCAGCCATAACACAATCTCAATATGCATGTTCTTTTTGTTTTTGCAGTATCCCCCACTCGGGCCGTTAGGTCTATCTGAATTTGTGACAGCATCAGACCATGATCCGTACAACATCAAGTTCAAATCAAACAACAGGGACATAAGTGAGTATTTTTTACCGCCGCATTATTTAAAAATAACAAGCGTCTAGTACTAGTAGGCCTTCTCATCCAAATGCCTATACATTGGTCCTTATTGACATGTACTCCTGACATTCTCTTTCTGTAGTTGTTGGTCTTCCCAAACCAAGATCAGAGAGATCAATGGGTCATCAGATTGGAAGTCAAGTGTTGTCATCAAAACCTCACTACCAGCCTGAGCTTATCATGCCCAACTTGAAGTGGCCAACAGTCTCCGGTGAATTCACAGTAAGTAAACAAACAAAAATACACAAATAGATCTTTCAAGTACATTATTGTATATTAACCAATTATTGCCTTTTCCCCTAGTAATTTGATACCATTTTTAACTGAAATCTTTGCTTCTTTTTTGGGACCCAAAAAGCTTTATCTGTTGTTTGAATCCCATTTCACATCCTTTTGTTTGGTTACATTAAGTCATCAATGTCTTACCATTCTTCGTCTTCTCATTTTTCAGCGTTTTCGAAGAAGAAACCGTTCTCCACACACCGTCCTCTTTGATCAAATTGAAGATACCTTGGATGACACGTGGAAAAAGAACACAGAGGAGCGAGAGTGCATCCAGATTGAGATGGAGAGGGAGAAAAGAGCAAGACAGTTTCAGGAAGAGGTTGCGGGACAACTAGCCATCAGGACCCAGATGATGTCTGCCTCCACAGTGCATACCAACAGGGAAGTTGGTGACATGGGTAGACAGATGAGTGGTCAGATGGGTAGACAGATGAGTGGTCAGATGGGTAGACAGATGAGTGGTCAGATGGGTAGACAGATTAGTGGTCAGATGAGTAGACAGATTAGTGGTCAGATGAGTAGACAGATTAGTGGTCAGATGAGTAGACAGACAAGTGGTCAGATGGGTAGACAGATGAGTGGTCAGGAATCTATGTATTCTGGGAATATAAATCAAGTAAGTGCTTTGGAGGTGCAGAGGAGGGGTAGTCATGGAAACGAAGAGGGTAGGACATATAGTAATAGAATACCAAGCTTGCATGATGAAGATGAACTGGAAGTATCTTGACATTAGTTCAGAGTTTTCTAAACTATACTTTAATTCTTTGTCTCAAGAATGTTTGTCTGGTAGCATTCCACTAAGCTTGAAATCACTGCTAAGTGCTCCTTAAGTGCGTCAAGTGCAGACGATTTTGATTTATAGTTGCAGGGATACAAAGGTTCTTGTGTAATGTGATCATGTGATCAGCTCCATCCTCATTGAGAAGTTCCCATTACCATGGTAATATTAAAAACCTCTTGAAATAACTTGTGCAATGTCAGGCATCTTATTGTTTTATGAAATTGAAAATTGTTGATTTATTCAGCAAGCCATGAAGATACATTATTGATTTCATTATAATTGGTACAGGGTTCTGTCACATAATTAGTTTTCAAAATAATTTATTTAAAAAAAAATTTGGGGGCTGACTACATGTATTAGTAAAATATATTATTAACAAAATACATTAATTTTTTTGAGGGATTTTATGCAAACCCCTAAGTTCCCTAAAAGAAACTTCTGACAGTTTTCCAATAAATTTCAACATCTCCGTTTCAAATATTCTCATTAGAAAATCCTTCACATTGCAAGTTATAGTTCATCAAGACATTTAGCTAGTAAACAAAATAAATTAATTAAAAGTGCTTTGATAAATAATTAATGAATTGATAAATTAATAATTTCAAATAATGGTAAGGTATATGTTACTTTACAAGAATTTACATGATTTTAGTTATTAGAGAACAATGTAACTATGTTAATTCACTAGATTCAGCAATGCTACAAACAGAGCAAAACAAAATGATCAACTAAATAAAAGTGACTTTCCAAAACACTTCTGTGGATGAAGAATTCAATCAAATAAAATAATCAAAGGTTTCTCATTAAATTTGTCTTATATAACAAGAAAATCTGCAGGAATGTAACAAACAAAAACTTCACCAATTATGTGTGGTAAGATTAGATCTGTATTACATTTCAATCTTAAAAGCAAACAAATTGTAAGGGAAACATGATGACCTATTTTAATAACGTAAATAAAAAAGGAGATTTGTAATAACAGCTGTCATACAATAACTAAAATATAATAAAACTTCCAACAAACCCTCAACAGCTAATATATTTTAATGTTAATTTGCAATTTCGGAAATAATCCTGGCAAGTTTATTTTGCTATGATTTTGTTTTGGTTATATTAAATTTGGTCAGCTGATACGTCAGATCAGTCTTTTTGACTTTAAATATAAAGAGCATAGATGATCATTGGTTACAATTAAACTTGGCAATCAACATGTTAATTTAATGAAACCCAGAGAACTCACTTTTGATAGATGTGAATTGGGTTTGGGCATTATACTGTGTGTGCAGTGTGCACTGTAAATAAAATGTTTACATTATCAAACTAAATTTATCTCCTGCGTTTTATTTATCATGTCGTGAACAACCCTGCTCACAAATATTCAACACAATATAAATAACACTGGCAGCAAATTGGTAAGTATGGCGTCAACTGCTCTACAGAAACAGCACTTTTTATGTTGAAAAACTATATGTTGTAGTTTCAGCTAGTTGATCATCTTTTATTGTGTTCTTCCAACACTGCATTCTGTAAATGTGCACCACTTTGATTGCTTTACACACTTAACCAATGTATGTAAGAACCCCTAGAATATTATGCCCAAGACTTCACTTTCTTCACTTGCAAGAAGGAATTTAATTGTAAAATAATTTTCTGACAAATAAAAAGGAACTCCAAAGTAGTGATCGAGTGCATGGCTATGAATGCCATGCTCCAGCTATGTCTTTATTACCCATCTAACCATGGTCATGTGACAACTGTCAACCAATAGGACTGCCTGAACTGTCTGGGGGTATTTATGAATTCCTGTCATCTTGATTTCCAGTGAGTGGTTTCATTATTCTTAAGCTGATGTTCTTATCCTTAATTATAAACTAACTTGCCTTCTCTAACTTCTTTAACTTATCCCAGTATTTCTTCACCTCAATTCCTTCCCAGTGACGCGTTTCCAAGGGGTGGAAGAACCTGTCAAAAAGTTGAATATGAGTTTTTAAAAGGATTCTTATTAATTAATTAATTAATTTTTTATCTAATTACCATTAATGTTATTGTTTATTATTTTTTTTGGGGGAGGGGGTGTTTAAAGGATTATTCTTATTGGCCGAGTCATATGATATGTTTTGATTACTGAACAAATAATCAGTATTCCAAAAACTTTTTCGACCCCATACTCGGTAATGCTTTACGAAACTTTTTTGACTTTGTAGAGTAGGGCATAATCATTTTCCTTGTTGCCACAATGAAACCCTGAATTGACAAAGGAAAGGTAGAGGTTGCCACAATGAAACCCTGAATTGACAAAGGAAAGGTAGAGAAGGTTCTCATAACAGGTACAAAATTTGTGGTTCTTTTGTGAGAAAATATGAGAATGCACTGATCCATGAATCGCAAAACCTTGGTCTTGGTATGCTGGAATTTCCGGAATGCTCAGAGTAAAATCCCATTGAGCTGAATACAATGATAAACATTAAGGTGGCAACCTGTCCATTCTTGTATGCCACATATGTATGATAAGGGGACATTTGGTAGGGGGTACACAATAACCCTGAAGTTGCAACAGGCGTGTGAAGAAACGCTTGCCTTTGGCCTGTCCAGAAAAATTTGGCTCGTTAACTTGTCATCTGACGTGAAGTAGTTTAAGATTGCAACATTTGGGGAAAAAATGACACATCAGTAAATTTAAGAATTGAAACAAGGTTGTACCTTTCAATAATATAATCCATAGTCTCTTGCTCTGTCTCTGTCAACGATTCATTAAGGAGTTCCAAATTACCATCAACAATGTCTTCAGAATCCATGCCAATAACTGTAATATCTGCAGCACTCTGGGACAGAGAATAATGCAGAGCCAACCTAGATATATTAATATCTTTGGATTGGCAATAGAGGGCAGCATTCTGGCAAGCGTTTCTGATATCCGAAGAAGCTGGATGCCAGGATTCAGGGCCTCTGTTGCTTAGTAACCCCATACCAATAGGAGCTGCATTGATTATCCCAACATTCTTCTCCTGAAATCAGGAAAAAACAATTCAAGTTGGTACAAGATATGTCTAGATTTGGTTTTAAACTTAAACATTTAAGTGGTCATACCTGGACAAGGTTTACACAATGAATTTTAAGAAATTATTTGTTAAATTTGCTGATGATTTAAAGATGCGTTACATGATTAAAGGCCAATCTTACGGTCAAAAATTCTTTTAAATGTTGCTTTTTTAATACACTGTATTAAAATATATCAGCTTTCATGTGAAACCTTGAACAATACAATCCATTACGGATCAGTGACAATATATTAAAAACGAATATTACTAAAAGGGTGGTAGTACTTTATGTGTGCGAGTCAACAACACACAGTGAGGAGATCTGCATCCACCAACCCTCCAACATTCATGACGAGTCAAGTATTAATTCCATTCATTACCCAGAATGCAAATGATGGGAAATTGGTTATTGGCCGTGGCCGTGGCCGTGGCCGAGCGGTTAAGAGCACCGAACTCAAGCTCTGGTGTTTCTGTTAGGCAGAGTGTGGGTTCGAGTCCCGGTCGTGACACTTGTGTCCCTGAGCAAGACACTTAACTATAATTGCTTCTCTCCACCCAGGGGTAAAATGGGTACCTGTGAGGGCAGAGATGGTTCTTGTGATTGATTTAGCTTAGTAGCGCATATTTGTTGCACAGGCTGTATACTCCCCAGGGAGCTGAGATGGTTTAAGGAATGAAATAAATGGCCCAGTGACCAGGGGTAATAATGTTGGAAGCGCTTTGGGACGCCCTTGGGTGTGATAAAGCGCGATATAAATCCATATTATTATTATTATTTCCATAATACAGCCCAGGGCACACAAAGAACACAGCTTGGATCAATTGACAATATGGTACATTGTATTAATTTTAGTATACAAATGGATTCTCCAAATACCGCACATCGATGTCTTTGACCTTACCCTTTCGCACCTCATAAATAAGTTATGGATCAAAGTTTGTGATAATTGTATGACTAGTAGATCCTTCTTATACTTCTTGATGATCTCAAAACAATACTTCTTGAGTTTCAAATGCACCTGTCCAAGACAGCCTTTTATAATGTACATGAATGTGAATGGTACATAAACAGAAACACACAGTGTGTGTGTGTGAGTAGGTAACCACATTCAAACCGGGGACCTATAACAAAAGAGGACAATAGGTCCAAGGTTGCTATCACAAAGGGAAGCATTGTGGTCCACGGTTGCTATCACAAAGAGTTGAACAAAGGAGGGTCCACGATTGCCGGTATTTACACACTTGGGTGTGTGTGTATCAACCCGTTCACAGCTCAAAGAAGTCACTCATTCATAACTGAATATTCATTAACTTGCTTATTTTTCTGATTTGCCACCAGGAACTAGCCCCATTTAAAACAAAAACAATTTAATCTATAGTTCCCAAAGTTACAAATCTACTTTATTTTTTTATTTTTCGATACACAAACAAGTAATCTTTCTAAATTTGTGAAAAAAACTGTTTGAATCCATTCACCCAATCACGGGCAATGTTTCACCTGCATACCAAGATTTCTTACCTTTAAATATGGCAGTAGCTTAAGTAACGATGTATCAAGCACAGTAAGGCGACAATAACTCAGGGCAGTGTCAATGTGAACAGAACTTCTTTCTAAAACATTTCTGTAAATATCCATAGGGTACCCTGTGATTCCAATGAATCTTGTCTTGCCAGCTTTCTTCACTTTCTCCAGGGCTGGTAGGCACTCGTTAAGAACAATATCAATGCTTGGAGCAAACTCAATATCATGCACCTGTGAAAATAAACCCCAATAAGGGCAATCAATTTTTAACCAATCCCCAACCAAACAAGATAAGAATACAAACATTTTAACCCCAAAATTCTTCCTTGCTTTTTGACTAAAAATAATTGTTTTTCTTTTCAAAAGATGTTTTAATGACATATTTCTGCCAAATTTATTTACCTGTATAATATCGACATAGTCTAAGCCCAGTAGACTCAAACTCTCATCCACGCTTTGCAACGTCTTCTCAGCTGAAAAGTCAAACATGTCTTGAACTTTTGGCAAATAACGCCCCACCTTAGTAGCAATGTAGTATGCCTCACGAGGGATATCCTTCAGAACCTAAAAGAGAATGTGGTGAAGAGGAGTTGGATACAGTATGGTCACCCCTCTGCTTGTGATGGCACAAGTACTTTAAGTAGAGTCTACACGGCAGCCCTAGTACTCGGCAATACTTGATACTCAACTGATAAGAACTTGACTACAACACTGCCTATTGATCCCCACAGACGCGTTACTTTACCATAACATTCATTCATAAACTACTGTTACTTATGATCAACTTCTACCCACCTTTCCAAGCACAGTTTCCGATACACGATTCCCATACCATGGTGCAGTGTCGATGTAGTTTATACCACTTTTCAGAGCCTTGTTTATGACACTGAAAGAAGTTTCTGGAGACATTGCATTGGAAGTTTTTCCAAAAGGAGTACCACCTGCATTTGAAAGATAAAAACATAAACCATCAAAAACCCAACTGTAATAGTTCACCTTTTCATTAATAGTTCTCAGGATTCCCGATGGTTTAATAACATGATCTGAGTTTTAGAACTTACGTTTGAGAATTTACACACTTTAAATAAAGGCACGCGACTTTGAAATAAAACAAACAAACGCGGAAACAGCTAAACAAGATAACTTTGAACAGTATTTTTCAGTTTTCTATAGCACTAAAAGTAAAGAAAAAACAGGAAACCAGCTGATCAGCTGAAACTTGAAAGGTTGCATGCCTGCATATAATGTGTCTTTAAATGTCTCCTACCCAATCCAATGACAGAAACTTCCATCCCAGTATTTCCTAGTTGGTTATACCTCATCCGCTTCACTGCATCTTTGTTGTGGAATCCAGGGACATAAGTAACTGGTAACCTACAAACACAGACAATTACACAGTGATTATGGATACCAGGGATATAAGTAACTGGTAACCTACAAACACAGACAATTACACAGTGATTATGGATACCAGGGATATAAGTAACTGGTAACCTACAAACACAGACAATTACACAGTGATTATGGATACCAGGGATATAAGTAACTGGTAACCTACAAACACAGACAATTACACAGTGATTATGGATACCAGGGATATAAGTAACTGGTAACCTACAAATATAGACAATTACATAGTGATTATGGATACAAGGAACATAAGAAACTGGCAGCCTGTAAACACAAACAGTTAGGCCGTATCCAAATTGGCGGCTACAGCTATGGCTACAACTGTTGCCAAGGACGTATCATTATTTCAAAGCATGACGCGGAAATGTAGCCGTAGCTGTAGCCGTAGCTGTAGCTGTAGCTGTAGCCGCCAATTGGAACATTTGTGATGGGCCTTATATTGTGATAAAGTGTCCCTTAAAATCACTCCTTGTATTAACGGAGTAACTAATGAGCTCCCATTTAAAAAATAAATTCAAAATGATACCTTGCACATTCCGATGTATTCATTTCTTCCCTGGTTGTATCTCCTTTACAACCTTTCTCTGTAAAATAGAAAAAAAAGATATGTATATTATACATAAATATAATTAGCTGTTGCAAACTGCTTAGTAACCAAAAAGACCAATGGTATAAATGTATTAAATAGCTAGTGGCCTGATGTTTTGACCCTAGCACAGTCTTTACCATAGGCTAAATGACAACACAACACACAAATTAGAACAGACTGATAAAGATTGATGAATTGTCTTACTGTGTTTGTTTTGTGATAAATGTAGGAAGTACTGATGGCAGGGTATGTAGGAAGCTAGAGCACCAACATCAAACCTGGCTGATATATTAAAGATGTAAACTGGAAGTCTGCAAACAAGTATATAAATGTTAACAGACCTAAGAACTATGTTGGCCATGGCCAATCAGGATAAACTCAATCCAGACAATCTTTGACATCCTAAACACAAGCCAAACTAAACCAAACTACAAAATGTGTATAAATGTTGCCCCCCAAAGAGGAAAACTCACCTTGAATACAAATACTGAATGAAATTTCCTGTTGCGTCTCTGTCTTTCAATGGCCTGTCCTGAAATATTGTAAATAAAATGTTTTTTTAACAATCAGCATTTGATACATTGTGTGCCCCTAATTCTGTTTTAGTCCCTCCGAAAATGTTATCCATAATTAGAGAGGGGTTAGGAGGTACAATTAAAGTTAAACTTACATAAAACTACTTGACATTTCTTAATGTGCTAACAATTACTTTAACAAATATATCAGTGTTTTGGTGTTATGAAAGTAAATAAATTGTTTTTTCTTTGGCAAATTTGTTTATTTATATGACTGAAAAGAAAATCATAGAAAATTTCATTTATTGTTAAAAAACTTTGGCAAACCTTTTTCTCCTCCAAGAATTGTTGGATGAGTGGAAGACTTTCTCTTGAGAAGATGTAGAAGCACGGACACTTAGAAGAAAAGAAAGAAACAGATCAAAAACACTTCAACTGGTAGAGAATACCTTAAAAAAATAGAAGACTAAAGGAGAATTACCGGAGACACCCATTTCCTGTATACTAACTAACCACCCCAGTTTCACTCCAATGCTACCCAATATGAACCCACTCAAACCCATCTTATCCCAATCACTTCCCAATGGAACCCACTCCAATTCTTAACAAACAACCCACTCTCGACTTACTGAATTTCTTGATGAAGTATCTTCTGGTTTGGGCTTCTCAAGAAATGCTGTTACTCTACAGTCACTATCAGTCTCAAGAATTCCAACTTTCACAGTGTCTTAAAAACAATCGACAAAATGACAAACTTTCGTAATGTGAATAAACATGTATAAAAACAATAAATTCTATAAGATCCACAATTAACATGAACTCAATCTCTGACAGATTAAGTGTTACTCTAGTGTCACACTTGAGACATCTTAAGGTACGTCAGAAGACAGTTACAACTTTCATATAATTGTTGTAATAAGTTGTGAAGGATACAGGAGGTTGAGGCTTGGTACTTTGTACTTTTAAGACCAAGGCAGTTTAAAGGAAATTCTACATTTCTGCTGAAACATGTCAAGAGGAAAAGGCAAAGACCAGGGGCATGAGTGGAGTGTAACACCTGTGGTTTGGGTGGATGCCAAGAAGGTGAGGCAGCTTAAACCAAATCAAACACACCTTTTTCTGAACATGGGCAAGCAAGAACTAAACTGGCATCAGGTTGTGTCTCCCTACGTCTCTTGAATTCCTGTATGACTGCTGACAAATTAAAGTCATCAAAGAAAAGCGTGTCTCTGCAGTATGGGAAAATGGTATAAGAAGAAAGTAACACTTAATTGAGAGTTAGGTTTTCCATTAGGTATAATTGACTTCAGAAAGGAATGTGTTGGCTACAAATGACTGGGTGGAATAGACTTGGGTACACTGAATGCATTCACTATGATACAACTAGTTACAAATATTTGGATATGCAAGTTCTTTTTTAAGCAAAGTTAGTTGGGAATCATTGAAATCTGGAAATTAGTTTTGTTTCAACTCAATAATAATAAACCACCATGGTAGGAGAGTAAGATATAATTGCATTTCTTTTGAAGATGGTTTCAGTAGTCTTACCCTCCAATTACTATGATGTCGTCTTGATAACCAAGTCCATCCACTGCAAGCTCAATACAAGCAACAGCTCCTAAACGTGTCTGAAATATAGCATGAAATCTTCTTGGTGAGTGAAACTTAGTGACAAGTGTACAAAATGCAAAAATAATACCTGCTATAAAACATCTAATAGCTTTAGTTCTTATAAATAAAGAGAATTAACACCTTGCACTGACAACACACACGGCTACTGTTTGTCCAGTCTACCATATGGGAGGTGGGTACACATGCATGCTACCTCCCTGAAAATGACCCAACAAAGATGTATTGCGGCGATGAAGTCAGGTGAATTAGGTCAACTTTATAGCTCTTATTAAATGCTACAAAAAGGAGTTAAAGTGGAGTTCACAATTACCTCGTTTGTTGATGTTCCGTCACAGATTAGCTTCACTTCAGGGCAGTCTGTGCACCACTCTTCAAAATTGGCTTCATAAAACTTGTTACACTGAAATTTATTTTGAAATACAAAATTTAGATGAGAGACTTTCAGTCTAGAGATAGAGGCAGGGTGTGTTGCATCCTTACTGTTGTTGTAGACCCTTACTGATGGATACTTGTAGTTTATGTTTAGTGCGAGATAGAATGAGGTATGTCATAGCATTACGTGAGATTCATCAGCAATCATTCACAATCAGTTATAAGATTACATGTGCATTTGATACGATTGACAGATGTTTGTCCGTCATGGTTGACTTCAGCCAAGGTCATCAAGTTGGTTTCAGAATAGTAAAAAAAAAATAACATAAATTATTGGCACTGGATGGTTCAAAGAACTTATTGGATACAACTTCATTAACATAATTTAATAATTAATTTATGCAAATGAATAATTAAATGCATGAAATGAAATTGAAACTGGTCGAAAATGGCGAGTTATGTATCATACTTTTAGTACGAGTATGACAGCATGTGTGTTAATGTCAAAACATCGATAATGGGTACATTTTTTATTTAACGCTTTTCAATAACTGGCATACTAAAATTGCCTGTGGATTTTTTTCACAGAACTCGGGAAAGTACCGAGTATACAGTGCTTAACACACATCGTGTAGGGTAAAAACAAAATTATATTCATTATCCCCGATGCAAAAATTAACATCTATTAAAATTAATCAATTGTACATTTTTTAGTGAAAATATAAAAGTTCTCTGTCATTTATAATTTTAGTTTGAAACTCACAAGATGAAGACACAAGATTTTCTTTCAAGGGTTTACTAAAATTTCAGTCTGTGAAAAATAACCGCTCAAATAAAGGTCAGAGCAAGCAGGCCTGGAATTTTCACTTTTGAGAGGGCAAGGTCTCTTTCATTATGCAAAGGGCACTTCCACTGGAAAATCTTAAAGTCTATAGGAAACTTTTGAAGGGGCACCAAGGCCAAGACCAGGGGCAACAGAGTCTATGGCCTCTGTGCATGGCATCCGATGCAAAAGCAAGGTGTCTTGATTTTTCACAATCTTCAGGATATTTTACCTATTAATTTTCCTTCTTCCATGGTTTAAGAAACACAGGATGCAGTTTTCAAAGGATATCGGAATGACCTTAAAAAGGTGCAAATCAAAGAGTTTCTTCTTACTACAACAACAATGTTATCTACGTCAGCCCTGCATTTTTGAAGACTCTCCATCCAATGTGATATGAGTGGCATTGGACCAACAGGAAGCAGTGCTTTGGGCATGCCCAGAAGATGATGATATTCGTTGTTTGGGTCATTCTCCTGCAGATCTTTCTGAAGACGGGTTCCATATCCACCAGCTAAGATGATCACTTTCATTGTTCATGAAGGCCCTGGCTAGCTTTAATTAACAAAGACGCTTGGCTTGATCAATTACTGCTAAACTAACAAAAACAATTTACAGAACATAATTAACTCAAATCAAGTGGCAATAGAAGGACCCGAGTGGTAAGCTTATAATTTATACAAGATCCCTTATTTAAGGGCTAGGGTACTTTAATTTTCTTTTCAAAAGTAAATGGCAGTGTATTGCCTGGTCCGGCTTTCTTTTAGTAAATAAAGCTTGAACGGCAGTTAACATGTGCAGTTACTGTAATTTGCTAATTATATGCGGAGTTACACAAATGAGTCTTCAGCAAGTTCTTGAATATGTGAAGAGAAGTACATGTACACATAAAGTGTTCAAAAATTTAGTTGCACAGACGGAAAAGGCAAGATCGTCGAATGTCAATGTCTTTGAGATAGTTAAGAAGATGCGGATGAAAACTCCAGTAATTTAATAATACTTAACCTTGTTAAAGTAGTTGTTATTTATTGTTGGGTAACATTTGTGTACTCCTAGAGCTAGTATGAGGTTCGTTCCGCTTTCGTCTCCATTACGATAGCGGAACGAACCTCATAGTTCTAGGGTAGGACATTTGTGTACCATGGATGGAGCATGGAGGTATTTCGTCTTTCGACCTCCATCTATATCTATTTCTACCTCTATGCTCCATGCATGGAGCACTAAGACTAGTTTTAGTGGAAAAGTTTCCGGAGCAAGCCACCACCTTCTGGACGTTTATTTTTTTTTTTTTTTTTACCAATATACACCTGAGGATGTATTCTATCGATAGGGTTAGGGCCCCAAAATGTAAAATAAATAGTTTTCATAGGGGACCGATTAAAAAAAAATATAAAAAAAAATAAAAAATCCTATAAAATTGGAAAAATAAAAATCACGCTTCTTTCCCTCTCCCCCCAGTCTTCTTTCCTCCTCCACCACTACCTCCCCCATCATTAACCAACTCTCTGTCTGTCTGTGGAAGGAATTGAACGTTAAGCAATTAATGCAATGAACTTACCGGGAATTGAACCTGTATCAAGAGAGAGAACAAATTATAATGCACAAGAGCATGGCCAGATATTAAGGGAGCTAGAGTGGTGGCTGGCTGCGGAATTTTAGCCAAGCTGAATCCACACAACCCCACAAGAAGTGGGGCTATTTGTCATGATTGTTGGATGATCTATTCAACTACCATATGTTCGTTCTTGTATTAATTTAATTAACGTGATATACAACTTGTACTTTGTATCTAAAGAATTTACATGTTTTCTTTATAAAAGGGAGCTCATTCACAACAAGCATTGCTTTAATTGAGCCCCCTCCATTGTGAATGTCTTCTGTTGGCATATTATAGTAATTTTGATGTTATGTATTTTTACATAACTTAATTATTAGTTTTAATTAATTTAATTCTAATTGTCATTTACTACAAATATTTAATTTGCAATGTTGTATGGCTATTTTGCCTAATACTAAATCTTGATTATGGAAATAAAGTGAACTATCTATCTATCTATCTATCTATCTACCAATCCATAGACAGAGCGAGGACAGAAAACCACCCTTTCTCTCACTCTAGGTTGAACCCAGGACACAGAATGAAAACTATTTGTAAAATGAATACTGAAAAACATCACGATATTAAACGGCAAGTATTCAAAGGTTGAATATATCAAACATATCAAACAACTTACAAAACATCTTTTCAGGCTTCAATCATATATCCGGCCGACTAATAGTAATAAGTCAGCTGTTCTGTGTTTGTTGTGTGACTTGTGTACATCGATCACACACGTACATGTGTACATGTACAGTAGTACACGACGCGACGATAGTGCAACAGATTTTAGTTCCCACGAACATTTCATGTCATCGCTAGAGGGCGCTATCATTCCTGAAAGGGAGGGGGTCTAGCTAGCACACACAAATAGCAACATAAAATAATGCTAATAATTAATGCCCAAATAATGCTAAATGTTCAATTCAAAAGTAGTAAACAAATCTCTCTCAGCCTCTTGAAAACTGATTAAATATATTTCGGACAACTAAACTTCAGATTTCTTTTCAGGTCAACCCTTAGGAATTTTTGCTCACTATCCCAGAAAGTATAACGCGCTTTTTTTCTTTCTTTCCAAAACTGACATTCTGCCAGTTGTTTTCATGAAGCATCCCATGCCATTCCTCCACCAACTTTAAAGCCTAAATTTATCAAGACTTCTACTTGAAGTTCAGAATGTGATAACTTGTCATAGTTGCGAAATCTTGTAATTGCATGAACAAAATGTAAAACAAATAAATAAAATAAATAAATAAATAAATAAAAATTACTTTTCAAAGAGTTTCAGGTTTACAAATTGTAATACTAAGTTTGGCGCACTGTTGCCTATTTAGTGTAGTGCTCCCATAGCCGCTAGATTTGAGTCCAGCCACGCGACTCATGAACAGCATGCCAAATCGATACCTAACTTGTCACGACCGATCGACCAAAGTCCTTTTGTACCCAAGACCCTCGGGTTGAGACATGATGTACCACAGTCAATTCATACCACAGTCAATTTATTCTCACTGAAGTCGTTCTGTCCAAACAATGACAAAATTTCACTCAGACAATAATCAATACCTTTCAAATTTGTGTGTGCAAATACTTTGTAAAGTTTTACTAAGTCCACTCTGCAAAACAACTCATTATAACAGGTTTAAGATACAGAAACATTAACTGTGCAAATATGCAGTATATGTATAAATACTGGGTTACTGGGTGATGTGCCTTGCTTTATTCGAGCGTGTGTGTGACCAAATGGAAGTCTCTTTTTTATATTTTTTTAAAATTCCCATTTCCTCTCTTTTTATGTCCTGACTTTCATTTTCCAAATTGATCTTTATTTAAACTTGCTTGTGAAATTATGGATAATTGTAGGGCCTAATGCAGGGATGTGATAGGCTGTTGAAAAGAAACCTGAACTGTGAGCGCAAAGCGCGAAAGCTTGCGAGCACGAAAGCTTGCAAGCGCGAAGCCCACTAATGTATACATTTATTTTTGGTTTTAAAAACCATACTCTGCAATCTGGGGGCATTCTTTATGGCTTTATCGTTGTTATTTTATGAAATTGATCTTTTAAAAAATTACACACACCTGGATTTCCGGGAAAAATATTAGAAATCACATCCCTGCTAATGTTATCTATTATACTGTTAGGCGATATGAGGCTTTACGCAGTGTTTGCTACAATTAAGTTATGGACATCCATTCATCATAGGTTAAGAATATAACTTTATCCACAACTTATTTGTACATTCTCTTATTTACTAAAAATAAATAATTCCAACATTGCAAATCTCTTCAAATTTTGTAAATGTTACTATCAAATCATCATATGAAAACAAGCAAAGATATACAGAACAAAGAATGTTAACAGCTATAAAGTTACAAATAATGTTTAATGTGTATATTACTTATTAAGAAAATCATACAAATGTGGGATTAAATAATGCCGACTTACTTGTGCAATACCATTCATGAAAACCATTTTGAATTACAAATTTTGTTTAAATTATGTTTCCAAGTGTTGCGGTCACAGGAAATTGTTATAGAAATTAGCCCACCCCCTATAACATTTTGGTTTCTAATCAGTTCTTCAAGTTTTAACTGTTTCATGCTATAATACAGAACCAGCATGAAACAGCCGTAGTGCACCTGGGAGACCACAGGGACTTGTGAGTTGGCAGTGTTTGTAATCTTCAGGTCATTCTGATGAATGACTGGAAGAATACAATGTGTACCAGAAAAGCCTCAGGGAGTTCCTTAGTATAAAGTTGGCAAAGAGTTATTGTTACTTTTTGGGATTTAGTTTGGGGAGTTATTGCTGAGTGATTTGTTTTACTATCAGAGACAAGACATTGCTGTAGTTAGTTTATGTTTTTCTTTATCCCTTTATCAAATGTGTTTCTTTGTTTTGAATAATGGTGTAGTTTAGAGTTGCCTTGTCCAGTACAAACACATTTCTTTAGTTGTGATTTCTGTGCATAATGAGTATGGCTAGGGCACAGGTGTTCCATAGAGACTAGTTAGGTCTATGGAAATGGTAGTTATTTAAATTAGTTATTTAGTTATTTCTTTGTTATTGTAATTCTGATGAATGACTGGAAGAATACAACAAGCTATAGTACAGAGCAACCAACTCATTTGTTCCCTGTTTCCTTTCATCTTTCAGACTTAATGTAAAACGTACGTGTGTGACGACCCAAAGTCATACCGGGTGTTACACCAAGCATGAGGTTTTTGAAGTTGAAAATATCAAAATTGGTTAATTATTTAGCTACAATGTTTCCGACTTAAAGTACTATACATTCTACACATTTAAAAATAATGTAGTATCTTTATAAGCAATCTTCTTTAGGATCACAAATCTGGAATCACACACTACTTTGCTTTTCCTTCATGAATTTGTTGTGAAAACAGTTAAGTGACGTAAGCCACATGTTAAAATATTGAATGACAAGGCATTCAAGCAAAGAGATGAAGATCCTTTAAGAAATAAGTTAAGACAGCTTTCTGTTCTAGATTCAACTTAGTATGTTCAGAATGAAAGACAAACAAAACCCATGTTAAAACACCCTCACAACATAAACCAACAATAAATTATTGTACAACAAATTCATTTTATAAACAGCTAGTATAAATGAGATCTGGGCCCAATTTTATAGATCTACTTAAACTAAAAAAGGTTAAGCACAACAAACTTTATGCTTACCAGAATGAAGTTACCAGCTAAAATACCATGCCACACTTACCACCTTTGACAGGTATACTGATAAGTATTTTATATCAAATAATAAATCTCCAGGAAACATTTTGATTCTGCTTAAGCAGCTCTATGAACGTGGGCCTTGGTCGTACAGGTATTTAGCTTGAGTGGATGGTGAGAAGTATACAAGTGTCTCATCAGTATTTGCTTATACAACTTATCTTTAAGAAAGTACTAGCAGGTAATCAAAATAGCAGAGTATAAGCAACCATTTGATACTTAACTGAACACTTCAGTTCCTATCAAGAAAAATGGCAGATTCTTAAAATATGAAACAAATCTGAAAAATGTCTGCCATTCTTACTGCACATTAATTTAATCATCATTCATCTTATAATACTTATGCATTCAAAAGCTTTTATTTACATTTATCCAAATTGATCATGTTATCAAATCTTGGAGTAAAATTAGGTAAAAAAAAAAATAGATATATTTACTTTTTTTAAAGACTTACTTCTTTATCTAATTTTCTTAGAATCAAAATGCTCTTCATTCTAGATTGATAGTTGATAGTATAAATATATCTTGAGGTAATCGTTTGGTCCTTAAGACAACCCTGGAAAGACTTATACCAAATAATAAGAAGGAACTTGTTGAGGAAGTATGGATAATCTGTTGGAGAAATGATTAACAAAAATCATTCAAATTTAAACTTGCTTTCTTCAAATTAAATTTTAAGAGGCACTTACTCAAGCACAAATCACTTTCTGTGCCTTCAAAAGATACTCTGAATAAGAACTTGAAAATAAAACAAATGATGCACCCATATAATTCAAATTTACTTCTCTTTACTCACTGAAGGTGATTGTAAAGGAAAAATTGTGGCTGAGATTAGTTGCATTTATTTATAATATTTTGATGTGAAAAACATTGAAGAATTTAAAATGAATAGTGGGAATCAAGTTAGTGTTGCAAATCTTGTGCTGTGTACAAACTGTAGTACTGTCCCTTCAGTTGCATGAGGTCCTCATGCCTGCCCATCTCGGCTACTTTGCCATGGCGGATGACGGCAATCTTCTCAGCGTCGTGGATGGTGGAGAGACGGTGGGCAATAGTGATGCAGGTACGACCCTTCTTGGCCTTGTCTAAAGCTTCTTGTACAACCTGAATGGAATAATTAGTGAAAAATAGTTTTAAAAAGCAAAACAACACCATTGAAAAAACTGGAATGACTTGACTATTCACTTCTCAAAAAAAGGTCACAGTGACCATTTAAAAAGTTCTCCACAATATCAATTTAATTGTTTAATTCCACAAAAGAAGCAAGAACATAATTTCACTGGATTATGAGATTCGTTTTTTTTTATTCCAAATAAAATGTAGATGTTACATATTACGTTTTCTAAGCTAGGAGCTTCGTCAGACTGACAACCACATCCAATGCTCAACTGCGAACGAAGCTCATGATCATGATTTATCAACAATCCAGATGAACTTAATTATTAACATCATTTCATCTATCATATATACCTTTTCGCTTTCTGTGTCCAGAGCTGATGTGGCCTCATCCAGCAAGAGAATCTTGGGATTGCGGACAAGTGACCTTGCGATGGCTACACGTTGCTTCTGACCACCAGACAGTTGGGTCCCTTTCTCACCAACCTTGGTGTCATAGCCCTAGAGAAGATAAAAGGTTGAGAAAAAAAAAAACAGAGAGTGGTTGCCATTAGCGCCTTAGGACTCTGAAAGGCAAGAAACACTGAAACTAAGCAGTATTGCAAACTCTTGTTTTATACTTTTATAAGGGAAGTTTTAATGTCACATTTTCCATTGTTGTATTTTTCTAAGCACTCAGCCAGTACATAATTTACATGTTAATTATTTAAATTAGCATGTAATCATTTATAATGTAATTCTCTTGTTTTGCCTTGGATTTGCCATTCTACCATAATTAATTCATGTAATTTGATATGTACAATTCGATGCAATTTTTGCCTCTGGTAACAAGTTTTAATTTTAATAAACCATGAATAACACAATAAAGTACTTACAGCTGGCAGAGCAGCAATGAACTCATGAATGTTGGACTTCACAGCAGCTGCAATAACCTCCTCCATACTGACATCTCTGGAGTTATCACCATAAGCAATGTTTTCAGCAATAGTGCGATCAAACAGGACTGGTTCCTGTGACACCAGACCAATCTGAGATCTCAACCAACCAATATTCAGGGTAGACAGGCCACGCTGGTCAAGTGTCTGAGGGAAAATAAATCATACATAACTATCAAAGAATCTCAATTTTCATTTAAAAAAAGTATAACATCTTATGAAAACAATTATTTGATGAAAATAACAAAACTCACCACAATGCCACTTCCTGCATCATAAAACCTCTCCAGGATCTGAATGGAGGTACTCTTTCCACATCCACTGCTCCCAACCAATGCTAGAGTCTCTCCAGGTTTGACAGAAACACTCAGTCCTCGAAGGACAGGCACATCAGGGCGGCTTGGGTAACGGAAGCGCACATTGTCAAATTTGATCTCTGGATTATAATCCGACTGTTGAATTGAAAACAAAAGTAACCACACTTTTATACCTACTCTGTAAATAGCATGTGATTAAACAGTATCAATAAACTAATTGAATAAATAGAAGTAACAAGATTAAACTAGACTTAAGTTTTTGTTTAAGAACAAAAACAGGGTGTTCGGCATTTGTTCAATAAGTCATTCGTTCAAGTTTTGTTATTACTCTGGTTGTGGTGGAGTAATGAAAGGGGGGTCGAAAAATGTGAACACAGGGTTTTGCTAATGACGCTATTATTATGTATCCAAAGCCTATTCCTTGTCGGATCATAAGTTTGAATCCTTTTGGATTTATGCAACAGGTTTTCAGCAATTAATAGTTTCTATTTAAAACCTTGTCACGAGAGGGCGCTGTTGAAATTATTATCATTTCTCTTTCAATTGAAAGGCCAAGTGGTCAAACAAAATTCATACAAATGGACCTAATTCTAATTGTAGATCATAATGTTTTCGTATCACATAACGAGGCCTGGGAATATTTATTTTCACTCCGAATTATGTTTTCGACCAGAAGTAAATGTCACACGAGCCACAGTTTGTGTAAGAGTTTAAGGTCAAATGGAGCCACACTCTGTGTAGCATTTGTGAAGTTGATAAAATGCTTTTCCAATGATGTATTGATTGCAAAATCGAATGTGTGGTTCAGTAGTTATGATTTTCGAATAATCAAAACTTCAACTTCCGGATTGAAAAGTAATTAAAGGTCAAATGGGGTCAGATTCTATGTGACTTTTGGGAAATTTTTCACGACCTGTCCGATGATGTGTAGATTGTAAAAATCAACCGGAAGACAAGATCAAACGGGGTCACACTCTGTGTATCATCAATTAGGTTTTTGAATACCTTTCTGATGGTATGTAGATAACAAAAATCCAATGTCTGGTTCGGGAGTAAAAAAATTTTCAAATACTAAGCTTTGATTTTATACAAAATGTTAAAAAAATAATTTGATGACGTCATCATGACGTGACTCCACATTTTACAAGCCATGGCCAATGTCTAACAGTACACCAAGTTTCAACTCAATCGGCTGTTTAATTTAGTAGATACAAGGCTTCAAAAAGTGCACCTTTAAGGCCTTACCACGTGACACACGATGACGTCATCAAACTACGACTCCACAAATATGTTGTCTGCATAAAGGTTAATATGTTTACCTGTTTTGAAGAGATTCTAATAAACTTTGCCACAGACATCTAGTAAAAGTGTGTTTTGACCCATTTTCAACCTGCCGCTAGAGGGCGCTTTTGAATCATGTGACGTCACCGGTCCAATTTTTTCAAACCTGACACTTGCAAGAATACATTATCGTAAAACAAACCTCAACAAATTATTGGCACTTTCTGCCACAGTCAATTTACTAGGCACTTCCGGTTTCGACCGGAAGTAGAGGTCATGTGAGGTCACGCACACAACAAAAAATAAAGACCTATATGACCTAAGTATGATCCCGCATAAAACAACCACCGGCCTCTTAAGTGTGATTTGTTACAGAATTTTAAAGAGTAAACTAAAAATGTCTAAAAACCCTGTAATTCGACACCTGATGACGTCATCATGACGTCATTGTTTGCATGCCGTCTTCATGTTAAGGTTCAAGTATGTGCCAAGTTTCAAGTTTGTACAATTTAAACTTTTTGCAAAATCTGCAAGAGAAGGTTCAGAGAGAAGAAGAAGAAGTGGAAAAAAACAAACCAAAAAAACTTAACAATAACAATAGTTTTTCGGCTGACGAGCCGAACACCTAAAAATGTCCTACCATAGTGTGTCCCTCTGTGTCATACGAGTCAATTTCCGGTTCTCTGTCCATCAGTTTGAACAAGTGGGCACATGCAAACTTCGCTTTGGAGTAATCAGGAGCAAGAGCAGCAGCGCCACCAAGTGCAAAACCGCCAAAGATGATTGCAGAAAACACACTGAGCCAAATAAATTAAAAAAATATTTTTTCACACCATAATAATATGACGCACCAGTGGGTCAGGGTCGAGTCTCATTGCTGACAAAAAAGTCTAAATCTAGGATCTAAATGTCAGGAGGTAAGTTGAAATAATTGCATTTCAACATTTCGGTAACCCCTAGAAATATAGATTTTAAGGAGCGTTTGGGAATAGGTGCTAGAAAAGTAGATCAATGCATGATTTAGTAATATCTGTAGAATTTTTCCACCAACAAACAGACATTTAAAAAGTCTGAAACCAGATAAAAGTCTAAGCATTTTCATCCCTGGTTCATGTACCTTGATGTGACAGGGAATAAACGATGATTGAAATGTACAGAGACAATGTTTCCCACAATAATCTTAGAAGTGTACTCAGTATAAAACACAACACATGAATTGTTGAGGGCTGGTTGGAGTCTTGCTAAAGACAACACAGGAGGCCGCTTTTGACTTACAGAAATACATTATCAAATGTCATGGCTCCAATCTCCACAAGATGACCACCAAGTCTAAAAGCAGCGGCATAAGCAAAGAAAATAACCCCTTGAGACACACCATATGCAACACCACTGGCCTGGGCTCGCTTCAGATTGGTCCTGATAAACAAGAACAAGAAAATATTTTCAGGGGGCAAACATAGCTTTTACATACAATACGTTCATCCAAATGTTTTCTATTACAAAGAATTGTAATGATTTCATTGTTGAGTTTTTAAAATATTGCTTACTTAATAAAAGAAAATGCTGACAGTTTTCAGCAAAGGTTTAATGGACTCACCTGTATGGCCCTTCAAGAAGGGCAAGGTATTTGTTATGGAAGGTTTGTTCTCGAGTGAGTGAAGCAACAGTTCTCATGTTCTCAATTGCCTCTGTAGCAATCTGCAACAATCAAACAATAATCAACAATCAGAATAGTTGTTATTTGTACAAATGAATTCCAAAAAACTTCATGAGTTTCTTGGTCTTGAGATCAAGATGATTTGCCCGAGACAAAAAACCTGATCTAAGAAACAGGTTTATACGAAGCCCGGGAAGGGACAGTGGTAATAAATAAATATGCGGGGACTAATTCGTTCGCACGGTTTAGTAATCTGTTCGCACGGTTTAGTAATTCGTTCGCACGGTTTAGTAATCTGTTCGAACGAATTAACAATCCGTTCGAACGGATTACTAAACCGTGCGAACGAATTACTAAACCGTGGGAACGGATTGTTAATTCGTTCGAACGGATTACTAAACCGTGCGAACGAATTACTAAACCGTGCGAACGGATTCCTAAACCGTGCGAACGGATTCCTAATTCGTTCGAACGGATTGTTAATTCGTTCGAACAGATTACTAAACCGTGCGAACGAATTACTAAACCGTGCGAACGAATTACTAAACCGTGCGAACAGATTACTAAACCGTGCGAACGAATTAGTCCCCGCATATTTATTTCTTCCACTGTCCCTTACCGGGCTCCGTAGGTTTACAAACATTTGGAGGGCTTACCTTTCCAGATGCCTCAAGTGCTTTTTTGTCTTGAGCTTCAGATGATTGGATAAGTTGCCACTCAACAACACCAGCAATGGCAATACATGGAAGGAATGCCAATACAAGAAGAGTCAGCTGCCAGCCGTAGATGAAGGAAATAATGATAGCTGTACCGATGTTGAAAATAGACTGCATCATCACACCAATACGAGCACCTGTCGCCTTAACATAAACAAACAAAATATTGTTACCAACTTAATTTTTAGTAAACTGATCAGCTGTGATGGATGGGTCACCCTAGTAAAGCTAATCAAACTGTAATGGCTTTCTGGTTTAAGCAGAAAGACACAGATATAGATCACATTTCCTTTACATCTTCTATTGCTTTTCAACAACTTGGGGTTAGCAGACAAATTTTGACGCTACTTACTCCTTGGACTTGGGCAGCTTCTGTGGCCAAACGAGTTGTCAGTGCACCAGTACTGTTCTTTTCATCGTCAAACCATGAAATGTTCTACAAATAAACAGAAAAAACAAAAGACATTTCTAGTAATAATTCAATTGAACACCCTCTAGCGTTTCAACCACACCCCCCGAGAGATATCATAGCATATTGTCTGTACAGTAACAATTTAATCAAGTAGTTTCAACTATGAAATGTTGTTGTCCTTACCTGTCTTAACATGGCCTTGAAAGCACCGTGTCTCAACCGTACTGTGAGTTCCTCACCTGATTTACCAAGAGCAGATCCCTGCCAAAACAGAATGTTAAATAAAAGCTTTAAAAAATGTTATAATTGTGTCTTAAATGGAAACGTTCCAGAAGCTTAAAAGTAGGGTCATAGATTGGTAAATACCATAACAAATTAACTTGGTGAGAAGCACTGTAGCTTTTCATAGTATAAACTACTTTGAGAAAAGATTCCCTTCAAATTAAAATGGTTTGGATAATTTTTCACTTGAAAACATTTGCTGAATCGTTTCTCAGATTTCTGAAGGTTGGTGTCCGTTCGGGAATGAAACAGTCAGAGACGTGGTTGGTACCTGCTGTTACCTCGCTAAACATGGATGGATTTGACTTTCTGGTGAAAATACCTTGACAGTTTTTGGCTGTTTTCTCAGCAAGCAAACACTCTGGCCAACATGATGACAACACCAATAGCTGCAAACAGGAGGCAGTAAAGGGTGGTTCAAATGATCGTATTACCTGTATAAGACTGGCCAACATGATGACAACACCAATAGCTGCAAACAGGAGGCAGTAAAGGGTGGTTCGGGCGTTAATCTCATCCACATCAGTCAGGGCGAATGTCTGAGAAAAAAATGCACACCATAAATTGAACAAATATAAATGTGAAACTACAAACTACTGTACAAGTACTTATTTGATGATAATCTGTCAAACTAACACAGCTGCCAACACTTGCATCTTGCAAACAGGGAGATGTCGTTCAACAATCAGGGAGGTATTTAGAACTACATGTACATTCAACATACACTGTGCAATTCTTGAGCATATCATCAAAAACCAGAAAACAAGTCAATTGAAGACCTTTTGTTTTTTTAAATCAATTCTTCTTTTTAAATTTATACAAAATTCTTGAAAATAAAAAATGATTTTCAAATCAAGAAGCAATGTCAGAAAAACAAACACTAGTCCATTTATGTGGATATATAATAGGTAATTCAGTAATGATGTTTTTTGTTTTGTTTTGCAGTACATGATCGTCTTGTCTCCATGTTTGTAGTTTGTCTGTCTAGGCCGTCTTCTACAAGTCTCGGCTTAATCTGACAGCCTCATACTCTCTTTTATTTTGGTCTACATAGATTATTGTTTATTGATTCCCTTATCTGTGTATTTTTTTTAATGTCTTATTCCGAGTACTATAAAATAAATGTGGACTTCAATTGAGTGGTCAAACTTGTAAAGGAAGTTAGGAAGACAATCTTCTTACCCCCAAGACACGGCTAAAGATGATTGCAAAGGCTGGTTGCATAGCTCCATTCACTCCTGCAGCAATGCTTCCCACAATGATATAGAACCACTCAGGGGAATTCATTTTCATAATTCGTCCGAAGCTGAAATGTTTCATAAGCTCTTCCTCCTCTTTCTGTAAATACAAACAATATTTACCAAAAACAAAATTACGTTTCAGTTGAGGTCACATCTGCCACCTGAACAAGGTGAATACAATTCATGCAATTCCATTTTCATAAATTAAGATGAATCATTTTGTTTTTTTAAGACATCTTTTATCTTACCTTTTCATATTAGGACATCATTTTCTTTTCATCTTTCTTTGAAAAAAAAATGAATGGCTACAGATGTCGTTTTTGAGATATCTTACCTTTTCATCTTTCTTTGAAGAAACTGAATGACTAGAGATGTTGGACATCATTCTCTTCAATCCTTTGACTGACCCACGCTTTGAGTCTGATCTCTGAAGATCAGCTTGGCCATCAATCAATGGTGTCACTTCTATAACGAATAAATACATCACCACCAAAATTGATCAGTAAGTAAAACAGTTACTAAAACATTGTGTTATAAATTTAACCCAAGGGGCAATACAATAAACAAATGGATATGTGACTTGTTGATATGATGCAATATTAAATTAATTTTTTGAATAAAGTATTTATTAACATGCTCAGTCCATATATAATTTTTGATTAAAAGACGATAACATGCATTTTGAAATACTAATTAATAATCCATAAAACAACATATCAGCAGTAATAATATTTCTAAATGGGTATATGACATGAAACTTTGATAACGATTGCAATGGCATTATGACATGATAATATAAATTGTAATGTATGCATAGAAAGTTTGATTATACAGAGACATGCAATATTGTATAAAAACAACAAAGGGACATTAAGGGAAACAATCCTGATTAGTAAGTGATGATGTTTTGGAGCCAGTAGTACTATGTAAATTAATAGTACATGTGTACATCTTTATACTACACTTCCAGCTTCAATACATCATCATGCTTACCAACAAAATAGCACTTCAAACATTCAATCACCTGCTGACAGTGTTGCAAGTCTGTGTACACTAGAACTTCTGATAAGCATAAATCACAAAAATTCTACACTAGATGGGGCATGTAAATAACTATAAATACACAGATAGAATGAATGAATATGAAATATAATTATAACACCCGTGTAGATTCTTGCCATTTGATTGGAAGATTGTTGGTCATGTAGCATGCATTAATTCAACCATTACATGGTCTACATCATAAGCATTGCACCTTGTACTATTCACTGTGCATTTTGTCTCATCCTTTTTCTTGTTTACTGTTGCACCTTAGACCATGGAAGGCTTTCCTCCATGCTTATACCACACTGCTATCCACAGCAGTACCACACACCCTCTTAGTGGGATGCACAAAAAACAATCTTGTTCACTTTCTTTATTCTTATCCTCCAATTAAATGACAACGGTCTATTGGATATTTTGCATTCTTGCAAATTGGAGGGCAGATTATTTTCATTTGTTGAAAGATGGAATACATGTAAATGTGCCATTTCGTATTACAGCCTCATGAAAATATTCTAACTGTTTCACTCATAAACATAATGGCAAGATGTAAAAGCAGCAGAGAGAGCTATTTAAAGAAACAAGCCTTTTATAAACAATGTAAGATGATTAACTGGGCCAGGATAGTTAATCAAGCCCTTTTGACATTACACACTACACTACTAATACCTCAACTGGTGATGCAATATTGCTATCCATTTCTGGACAGACAGTATTTGGGCTACTTTGAGTAAACCATATATCAAGTTCTTAGTTTATAAACAGTTTCAATTTCAGTTTCCTTGACTTATGACCGTTCCAATTAATTAAAGAACAAAATAATATTTAAAGGGAATGAAATAATATTTCAAGGGCATGAAATAGCTTTTCGATGGATCAACAAAATATTTTTAAGGAATGAAATAATATTTTGAGGGAAGGAAATAATATGTTGAGGGAATGATTTTTTTTTTAAACACCTTGTACCTAACTGGCTCCGTATTTACTAGATGTAAGAATGGATAGGTCCCAAACTGAAATACATGGTAAAGTTTACAAATGTTGTAATTTCATGAATGAGATGCTTAAAGGTTGAAGAAATGTAATGTAGAAGGTGTCTATGTAATAATAAACAATGAGAACATTCAAACTTTCCTGGCAAAACAAAGTGGTGTTTTATATTTTTATTTGCAGACATTCCCAGGCAATGAAACCTATGACAGTAACACTGAAGCTATGACTATGCTGCGAAACTCACCAATTTGTTGTACTTGGGCTGTAAAAAGTTATTCCATAATTGATAAGCAGAAAAAGGAGGGTGAGTTCATATACAAGGTAAAGCAAGCGGATGGAAATAGGTTGTCTTAAAATTTTTTGACTGCAACTACAAAGCCGACTTTTATCTCAACCGAGTGCGATAACAAAATAGCACGAGGCAGATGATTGGGCGACAGGGCTGGATGAATTTTAACACTAATACATAGCGAATGGATTGTTTATTTTAACTTAACTGTGGGGTTTATATAATAAGGAAACAGGGAAGTCACCGCGAAATTGCTTCCAGAGCAATTTGCTTTTTTTTTTCCCAAGTGACTAATATTACAAGTATGCAAGGCATGATGGTTGATGCATGTAGATGCACAATACTGTACAGTTGCAATAGACCGATCCATTAAGCCCCGCCTCCTTACGAGTTGACCAATCACAGCCGCGAAACCCGATCAACATTAGTGCAAAGATCACCAAACGGCTCAAATGGTGATCAGATTTCGCGGTTGTGATTGGTCAATGAGAAATGGGCATGGCTTAATGGATCGGTCTATTAAGCTTGAGGGTGAAATCTGCTGAAAAGTTGCTGTCTGAATGACACTTGTATTCTCGTCTGTTCAGATATTGATGAACATGTATGTTCAATGCAATGTTGTTTTACATTGTACATACCAGTTGGCATACAGTCTGGTCTTGGACTTGATAACCGTCTAGGGCCTACCTCTATCTGGTTACCTTTTTGTACCATTTTGGAGAAAACACATTTTTTTAAGACAGATAGGACACACATAGAGCACGAGTTACATGCATTTGTTTCGCTACCTTGGAATGAATCAAATTTAACTCAGACTTGCGGGTATGCAAAGTTAACCACGTTCATGCATGTACAAAAGGAACAGTAAAACCATGACCAAGTAACGAGGACACCAAAGTTACAACTCAATGAAAACAGATCAACAGAAATCTACATGTTTGGGAAACAAAAGTTTACAAACTAACATGGCGAAAATCTCTTTATGAACAATAAATATTATAACCACAACTAAAGTACCACACATTAACCAACAACATACATGTACAAAAGACAACAAATTAAACATGAACTTCATAATATCTACATTGCCAGGCACTAGACATAGTCTACCGATTAGGCAAAAATAACTTACTTGGTGAACTTGGACCTCCTTGTGTGGATGCTTAAGATTAACAATCACAAAATAAGGTTTCAGAACTGAAGATTAAGTGTCCTTTTATTTGAATATTTTCAAAGCATTGTTGAGTTCCTTTCTATAATTAATACAAGGCAACTCATACTATCCATTTGAAGACCTTCCTCAGAGTGCCCTATGACTATTCTATAAAAATGTGCAAAATGATTAATGAGGCAACTAGTGCTACGGACAGCTTTTTTGCAATTTCTCTATATGGATTAATAGTAAATGCTAGCTGTCAATTGAAGAAAAAGAAACATTTTGTACAATGTATAAATGAGCACAGATAGAACAAGACAAAAATACAATTCAGTAGTTTCTTACTCTCTTTGGTTTTCTTTTCATCTTCATCGTCATCTTCATCTTCAGCTTCCAAAGCCTCTTTAATCTCAGGCTTCTCCTCTTTACGTGACTGTAGGTTGACAAGATTCTGGTAAATACCGCCCTCAATTGTCATCAGCTCAGCGTGGGTTCCCTTCTCAACAATGGTACCCTCTTTAAAAGCACAGATCATGTCAGCATTACGTATGGTGGATAGACGATGGGCGATGGCAATGGTTGTACGACCACTCTGAGCTTTGTCTAGTGCAGCTTGGACAGTACCCTCACTCTCAGTGTCAAGGGCTGATGTAGCTTCATCCAGTAAGAGGATCTTTGGATTTCGAACTAGCGCCCTCGCAATGGCTACACGTTGCTTCTGTCCACCAGACAGCTGTGCACCCCGTTCACCAACAAGTGTCTCATATCCCTAGAAATATGGGTAGCAAATTTATGAAACAAACTGTAAATATCATTCTGCTGAGACAACTGTCTAGTCAACAACTTATTACTCCCAGGTATGAAGTAAACTTTACCTTTGGCAGAGCTGATATGAAGTCATGAGCATTAGCCTCCACTGCAGCAGCTTTTATTTCTTCATCTGTGACATCCATACGACCATAACGTATGTTGTCTTTGATTGAACAAGCAAAGAGGATTGGCTCTTGACTGACGACACCTGTGTGTTCTCTCAACCATTTAACATTCAGATCCTTGAGGTCAACACCATCCAATTTTACCTTGATAAAAAAATAAAAACAAAAAAAAAATATATAAAAATTTACTTGCCTGATATTCCACATAAAATTTATGAACAAAACGTGTGTAGATAATGAGATGATAATTATTGCACCATGAAACACTTTCATTTACATCAATTACCAGATAAACATTTAGTAAGTTTTGTCACATTGTAGAAAGAAAGTCTTGGGTGAATATGTTTTACAAAAAATAATAATTTGTTGACATTAACCCTTTAGTCACTGTTCCGCCCGAAACCGCCCAGCCATTTACTCACTGGACCGCCCAAAACCGCCCGAGATTAAACAACACTTTGTATTTTGGGTTTTACACATGCTAGCGGGTTGCAGCAAACAGCCGTCGAAAGAGCGTGATCTAAAGATTGCGCCAGTCTAAAAATATCCCGTGGTCACCATTGACAAAAACCAAGTAATCTCCTTCCAAAGGTTCAAAGGTCGGAAATCTAGCACGACGTGTCAATGCTTCTCTGTGTGTGCGTACCGTATCGTATGTACAATGCATTACGCGCACACACTAACTATAATGTATACTACGAAAGCGACGATGTTTCGCTGGGCTTTCGCCATGTTTTTCACACATTATTGAAAGGAGTTTACATTGTAGAGGAAATTTATTGTTATCCATAAGTAATATAGACAAGATTGTTCATTTCTAAAGGTATGTTTTGATATTATTTCAATCACTTTGTCAACATTTTGTTCTTGTTTGAAACGATAGCAAAGTTGAAAAAGTTGTGTGCACAACTTTCCGTGAAACACTGACGCTAACGTAATGCAAACTAACAGTTGTCTATTTTCGTTGGTGTGTCAACATATTTACAATCTGAAAGCTTCAATTCAGTAAAAGCAAATACATATATGTGTGAATCATTCAAAAGATAATTTTATCCTCTACAAAATAAACCAAACTTGTAATACAAAAAAATAATTACAATGGAAGTTATGATACGACTTCCAGATAGTGCATTAATTCGATGACTTTTCCCCGCCCTGCTCAGTGAGTAAATGACTTTGTTGAATTTGCTCGTAAGTGCTAAAGGGTTAACATGATTTTATTAATACTCATAATGCTAATGACCTCTCACACTAACAGCTATGATGAAACTGAGACCACAAGTGAAACAGACTGGTCTCTTTCTGAGTAATCAGTAAACTGACTCTGTAAGGACAGAGGGAAGTGAACAAACTTACCACTCCTTCTATTGCATCATAGAAACGTTGAATAAGTTGAACTGTGGTACTCTTCCCACATCCACTGCTTCCAACTAAAGCAACTGTCTGACCCTGATTGACCTTGAGATTTAATCCATTCAAAACCTGTATAGTGGAGAGGAAAAAACAATGCTTGAAATAAAGATTATGGAAGGTTGATACTGGTTCTGGTTTGAACTGTTCACTAGGTAGGTAGTCTAACTAATGTACTGCCCTGGTGGAAGGTTGATACTGGTTCTGGTTTGAACTGTTCACTAGGTAGGTAGTCTAACTAATGTACCGCCCTGGTGGAAGGTTGATACTGGTTCTGGTTTGAACTGTTCACTAGGTAGGTAGTCTAACTAATGTACCGCCCTGGTGGAAGGTTGATACTGGTTCTGGTTTGAACTGTTCACTAGGTGGGTAGTCTAACTAATGTACCGCCCTGGTGGAAGGTTGATACTGGTTCTGGTTTGAACTGTTCACTAGGTAGGTAGTCTAACTAATGTACCGCCCTGGTGGAAGGTTGATACTGGTTCTGGTTTGAACTGTTCACTAGGTAGGTAGTCTAACTAATGTACCGCCCTGGTGGAAAGTTGATACTGGTTCTGGTTTGAACTGTTCACTAGGTAGGTAGTCTAACTAATGTACTGCCCTGGTGGAAGGTTGATACTGGTTCTGGTTTGAACTGTTCACTAGGTGGGTAGTCTAACTAATGTACCGCCCTGGTGGAAGGTTGATACTGGTTCTGGTTTGAACTGTTCACTAGGTGGGTAGTCTAACTAATGTACCGCCCTGGTGGAAGGTTGATACTGGTTCTGGTTTGAACTGTTCACTAGGTAGGTAGTCTAACTAATGTACCGCCCTGGTGGAAGGTTGATACTGGTTCTGGTTTGAACTGTTCACTAGGTGGGTAGTCTAACTAATGTACCGCCCTGGTGGAAGGTTGATACTGGTTCTGGTTTGAACTGTTCACTAGGTAGGTAGTCTAACTAATGTACCGCCCTGGTGGAAGGTTGATACTGGTTCTGGTTTGAACTGTTCACTAGGTAGGTAGTCTAACTAATGTACTGCCCTGGTGGAAGGTTGATACTGGTTCTGGTTTGAACTGTTCACTAGGTGGGTAGTCTAACTAATGTACCGCCCTGGTGGAAGGTTGATACTGGTTCTGGTTTGAACTGTTCACTAGGTGGGTAGTCTAACTAATGTACCGCCCTGGTGGAAGGTTGATACTGGTTCTGGTTTGAACTGTTCACTAGGTAGGTAGTCTAACTAATGTACCGCCCTGGTGGAAGGTTGATACTGGTTCTGGTTTGAACTGTTCACTAGGTGGGTAGTCTAACTAATGTACCGCCCTGGTGGAAGGTTGATACTGGTTCTGGTTTGAACTGTTCACTAGGTGGGTAGTCTAACTAATGTACCGCCCTGGTGGAAGGTTGATACTAGTTCTGGTTTGAACTGTTCACTAGGTGGGTAGTCTAACTAATGTACCGCCCTGGTGGAAGGTTGATACTGGTTCTGGTTTGAACTGTTCACTAGGTGGGTAGTCTAACTAATGTACCGCCCTGGTGGAAGGTTGATACTGGTTCTGGTTTGAACTGTTCACTAGGTAGGTAGTCTAACTAATGTACCGCCCTGGTGGAAGGTTGATACTGGTTCTGGTTTGAACTGTTCACTAGGTGGGTAGTCTAACTAATGTACCGCCCTGGTGGAAGGTTGATACTGGTTCTGGTTTGAACTGTTCACTAGGTAGGTAGTCTAACTAATGTACCGCCCTGGTGGAAGGTTGATACTGGTTCTGGTTTGAACTGTTCACTAGGTGGGTAGTCTAACTAATGTACCGCCCTGGTGGAAGGTTGATACTGGTTCTGGTTTGAACTGTTCACTAGGTGGGTAGTCTAACTAATGTACCGCCCTGGTGGAAGGTTGATACTGGTTCTGGTTTGAACTGTTCACTAGGTGGGTAGTCTAACTAATGTACCGCCCTGGTGGAAGGTTGATACTGGTTCTGGTTTGAACTGTTCACTAGGTAGGTAGTCTAACTAATGTACCGCCCTGGTGGAAGGTTGATACTGGTTCTGGTTTGAACTGTTCACTAGGTAGGTAGTCTAACTAATGTACCGCCCTGGTGGAAAGTTGATACTGGTTCTGGTTTGAACTGTTCACTAGGTAGGTAGTCTAACTAATGTACCGCCCTGGTGGAAGGTTGATACTGGTTCTGGTTTGAACTGTTCACTAGGTAGGTAGTCTAACTAATGTACCGCCCTGGTGGAAGGTTGATACTGGTTCTGGTTTGAACTGTTCACTAGGTGGGTAGTCTAACTAATGTACCGCCCTGGTGGAAGGTTGATACTGGTTCTGGTTTGAACTGTTCACTAGGTAGGTAGTCTAACTAATGTACCGCCCTGGTGGAAGGTTGATACTGGTTCTGGTTTGAACTGTTCACTAGGTGGGTAGTCTAACTAATGTACCGCCCTGGTGGAAGGTTGATACTGGTTCTGGTTTGAACTGTTCACTAGGTGGGTAGTCTAACTAATGTACCGCCCTGGTGGAAGGTTGATACTGGTTCTGGTTTGAACTGTTCACTAGGTAGGTAGTCTAACTAATGTACCGCCCTGGTGGAAGGTTGATACTGGTTCTGGTTTGAACTGTTCACTAGGTGGGTAGTCTAACTAATGTACCGCCCTGGTGGAAGGTTGATACTGGTTCTGGTTTGAACTGTTCACTAGGTGGGTAGTCTAACTAATGTACCGCCCTGGTGGAAGGTTGATACTGGTTCTGGTTTGAACTGTTCACTAGGTAGGTAGTCTAACTAATGTACCGCCCTGGTGGAAGGTTGATACTGGTTCTGGTTTGAACTGTTCACTAGGTGGGTAGTCTAACTAATGTACCGCCCTGGTGGAAGGTTGATACTGGTTCTGGTTTGAACTGTTCACTAGGTAGGTAGTCAACTAATGTACCGCCCTGGTGGAAGGTTGATACTGGTTCTGGTTTGAACTGTTCACTAGGTGGGTAGTCTAACTAATGTACCGCCCTGGTGGAAGGTTGATACTGGTTCTGGTTTGAACTGTTCACTAGGTGGGTAGTCTAACTAATGTACCGCCCTGGTGGAAGGTTGATACTGGTTCTGGTTTGAACTGTTCACTAGGTAGGTAGTCTAACTAATGTACCGCCCTGGTGGAAGGTTGATACATGGTTCTGGTTTGAACTGTTCACTAGGTAGGTAGTCTAACTAATGTACCGCCCTGGTGGAAGGTTGATACTGGTTCTGGTTTGAACTGTTCACTAGGTAGGTAGTCTAACTAATGTACCGCCCTGGTGGAAGGTTGATACTGGTTCTGGTTTGAACTGTTCACTAGGTAGGTAGTCTAACTAATGTACCGCCCTGGTGGAAGGTTGATACTGGTTCTGGTTTGAACTGTTCACTAGGTAGGTAGTCTAACTAATGTACCGCCCTGGTGGAAGGTTGATACTGGTTCTGGTTTGAACTGTTCACTAGGTAGGTAGTCTAACTAATGTACCGCCCTGGTGGAAGGTTGATACTGGTTCTGGTTTGAACTGTTCACTAGGTAGGTAGTCTAACTAATGTACCGCCATGGTGGAAGGTTGATACTGGTTCTGGTTTGAACTGTTCACTAGGTAGGTAGTCTAACTAATGTACCGCCATGGTGGAAGGTTGATACTGGTTCTGGTTTGAACTGTTCACTAGGTGGGTAGTCTAACTAATGTACCGCCCTGGTGGAAGGTTGATACTGGTTCTGGTTTGAACTGTTCACTAGGTAGGTAGTCTAACTAATGTACCGCCCTGGTGGAAGGTTGATACTGGTTCTGGTTTGAACTGTTCACTAGGTAGGTAGTCTAACTAATGTACTGCCCTGGTGGAAGGTTGATACTGGTTCTGGTTTGAACTGTTCACTAGGTGGGTAGTCTAACTAATGTACCGCCCTGGTGGAAGGTTGATACTGGTTCTGGTTTGAACTGTTCACTAGGTAGGTAGTCTAACTAATATACCGCCCTGGTGGAAGGTTGATACTGGTTCTGGTTTGAACTGTTCACTAGGTAGGTAGTCTAACTAATGTACCGCCCTGGTGGAAGGTTGATACTGGTTCTGGTTTGAACTGTTCACTAGGTAGGTAGTCTAACTAATGTACTGCCCTGGTGGAAGGTTGATACTGGTTCTGGTTTGAACTGTTCACTAGGTAGGTAGTCTAACTAATGTACCGCCCTGGTGGAAGGTTGATACTGGTTCTGGTTTGAACTGTTCACTAGGTAGGTAGTCTAACTAATGTACTGCCCTGGTGGAAGGTTGATACTGGTTCTGGTTTGAACTGTTCACTAGGTAGGTAGTCTAACTAATGTACCGCCCTGGTGGAAGGTTGATACTGGTTCTGGTTTGAACTGTTCACTAGGTAGGTAGTCTAACTAATGTACCGCCCTGGTGGAAGGTTGATACTGGTTCTGGTTTGAACTGTTCACTAGGTAGGTAGTCTAACTAATGTACCGCCCTGGTGGAAGGTTGATACTGGTTCTGGTTTGAACTGTTCACTAGGTAGGTAGTCTAACTAATGTACCGCCCTGGTGGAAGGTTGATACTGGTTCTGGTTTGAACTGTTCACTAGGTAGGTAGTCTAACTAATGTACTACCCTGGTGGAAGGTTGATACTGGTTCTGGTTTGAACTGTTCACTAGGTGGGTAATGTAACTAATGTACCACTTAAAATATTGATTGTTTTAATCATACCTTTACATCCGGTCTTGATGGATAGTTGAAACGAACATCTTCAAAGCTGATATCACCAGTAACAGAATATGGTTTCAGTCCTTTATCTGAACTACTGTCAATGGATGGTACCTACAAGATAAAAAAAAAATGTGTGCATTATGAAGATGGCGTCTGCTTTTGGTGCTTAGCTATTAAAATACTTTGATAGGTCTCTCCTTAAGACACCATTAAATTACTTTTTTGAAAAGGTAGACATGACTAGTTTCAATTTTGACAATTTCTAATTGAAACTTGATTTAGATTTATATGTCAAACCCCCCAACCCCATCCCTCAAAAAAAAAAAAATCCAAACAAATATAATCATCATCTGAGTATCTGATCCCAATACTTTAATAGCATACTGAAAATACATATTGGTTTCCTGACCTGATCAATAACTGCCCAGATTACTGCAGCTGCTCCCCTTGCCTGGGAAATGGTGCCAAAGTTAGGCCCAGCTTGCCCAAAGGAAAATGCACCAAACAGAACAGCGAAGAACACCTACATCAAGGAAGAAACCAAATTACTTAGTTCATATGAGATTAGGAAAGGGTTATAAAAGTTTGAATACAACAAATTCAGAAACAAAACAAAAACATGATGTTTATTAAGAAAAGAGAATTCAAACTGGAATTACAGAAATGGCAATGAAGTTTACTTGAAGTATTCTAACAAGAAAACTTACCACAAGAATGTCCCCAGGCGCCAGCTCATTGCTCAGAAAGAGTTTGGTTCCATACCTATTAGCAGACAGATCAATCAATTAAAGGTTAAGTTTTGAAGACAAATCAGCTCTGCCAAAGTTTTGATGTTTCAGTATCATTGAAAAAATGGCAAGTGATAACAATTATGATACTCACCAGAAAGCCAACCCATAAGCACCAAACATGACCAAGTACACAACACCAATACCAGCAGCTTGTGCAGTATTGCGCTTAATACCTTGACTCTTAGCTCCTTCCAACATAGTGGTATACCTACAAATAGGTGACAAGGGAAATCAACAAAATTATAAAACTGGAGATAGTTGTATAGACCCATTGTACAACGCGCAGCGCACTTACACACACCTATCCTGTCCACCATTTTAGGAGTCAAAATATGCACAAAGGAATTGACTCCCAAAATGGTAGAATGGTGGACAAGATTTGCGCGGAGGTGCGTTCTGCATTGTGCAAGGGGTCAATACTTACAAATAAATGACCAGGCCTGGAATTACACGGAGGCCACGGAGGCCATGGCCTTCGTTGCCCTGGTCTTGGCCTTAGTGCCCTTTCAAAATTTCCCATAGACTTTATGATTTTCCAATACAAGTGCCCTTTGCAAAATCAAAATGGCCTTGCCCTTTCAGAGATGAAATTCCAGGCCTGAATGACAAGGGACTTCAAAGGGAACATGAGACTGGAGATAGCACAACTTTCATCTCAGGGAATAAGTAATAAATCCATGCTCTGTTTGTTTTTGGTTTTTTAATGATTTTGAAATGAGTCAGTTAATTTTATTATGAAATATGTTCACTTAACAAAAACATTCAAGGACTTCAGTCAATTTACATTACCGGTACAATAATTATTCAAATAAACACCATCTTTTAAGGAAAAATTCCGTGTGATTAAAACAGACCTTGCTATTTCTTTTTGTTCTCCGCCAAATGCCACCACGGTTCTGATGGAAGAAAGGACTTCCTCTGCGATGGACCCAGCCTTGGCATAGGAGTCAAATTCCTTCTTAGAGAATGTCTGGAGGACCTAGGAGGTAGGAAACAAATGGAGAACACAGCACTATGAATGAAACATTCACATCTTTTAGTGTGAAGTATCAAAACCAATTTGAACAGCTGATTGGTTTGTTCTTAATGTTTCAACTTGTACACTCTATCATGGTTTCTTGAAGATAAATACAGCACTCTAGTTATAACATTGAGAACTACTCAGAATCAACAAGTTGTTATAAAGAGATTATTACTTGGTATATAAACGTACAAACTAATTATCTTTAAAAGATATCTTTAAAAATGGTCACTTGGAAACCATGACAAATATTTTTGAACTTTCTTACTTTTGTCATTAGTCCAGCACTTGCGACAATGATCGGAGAGATGGCTAGAATAACTAGAGTTAGCTTCCAACTCTTGATAAAGCCAAGGACTATTCCAGCAACAAAGACTGTAATAAGATACAGAGTCTGGCCAACTTTGTCTCCAATACCCATTCGGATCTTGTCTACATCCCTGTGTTAGAACAAAAAAACAAGAGTTTACTTTCCAAAACTTGAAGGTGAGGGAGGGGCAGGGCACACAGTGGAATGGGGGTAACCTACATGTATGGATGCAAGTTTAAAACTTCCAATAGCATTTCAAACATTTGAAAGCTAGTTAAATGTTTGTCAGTTTAACTGCTCTGCCACATCCAAAACAATTTACATAAAGTGATCATCCCTTTTCTGTACACGTCGATTTCAGGTTATGGGATACTGGACTTGCAAACTACAATTTAATGAATTGAATTAAAGAAAATTTGAAGAAAATTTTTTTTTAGGAGATTTTACTTTCTCCACTTAACCCCAGGACAAACCATTCTACTTGTAATTACATTAATTAAAACTGTACACAATAATTTGCATTGTGTTGGTCTCATTTTGGGCCAATTATGCACAATCTGACTTTTTATTATCATTTGTTTTCCTTCCGTCTTGTGAGTGTTGCAAACTAAAGTGAAGTGAGCTCCCGCCATCACACTCCCCAATACTTGACCTATTCTTGATTACGTAAAATGAAGAAACCAAGTATATATGTTTAGTCCCAGAGGGCGTCCAACCGCACATAGTTAGTGTTTATTTAATTAAATTTCTTACTCAGACAGTCGGGTGTTGAGCTCCCCACTCTCATGGGTGTCAAACCAACCAATCTCCTGCCGAAGAATGGCAGCAAAGAACTGCTTGCGAATGGTAAACATTTGACGAGAAGCAGTTGTGTTCCAAAGAGAATATGAGACATATGCCACAGCCATGACAGCAACACCCAGAATGGCATAGATGACACAGAATCTTGTAATCTCATCTCGAAATCTGTCAACAAAGATGAAAAAGCTCTTAAAAACTTCATCTGAAAAATTCATATCATAATCTTTATTTACACATCAGAAACATTATAACGAAATGTTGAAAATATTTTAAAATATTGAAAACTGATAAAAAACAAACTTGAACAAAACAAATTTAAAATTACAATGAGTCTTTTACTCTTAAGTAACTTACAATTTAACAGGATCAATGACATTTCCCGATGAATCAGTGGGTAATGTGATATTTTCAGATAAGTCAACTGAGCCAATTAAAGTGTCTGTGATGTCACCAAAAAAGAGAAGTAACAAAGGGAATGACACTCCTTGAGCAAGGGATGCTACCACAGCTACTAATGTAATGAAGATATCCAATGGTTTGGCAAAGCGGTACTGTGGAATAAAAATAGTAAACAAAGTAAAAATACAAGAACGATTATTGGAGCACTTGTCTGAAGAAAAACTTGTTGACAATCATTCTTAAACTTTTTAGTAATCTGTAACTAAACCCATGATATTAAGTAAATTAAGGTTGTGATTAAGGATCACTTTAGTTGAGGACAAAACTTTGACAAGTTGAATTTTCAAAATCTTTGAGAACGGAACCGAGTTTCCGTTTCCCAAACAAGTTACATTCTCACCACTGTTACTCCGACCTACCAATTTCAAGAAACCGACAGGTTTAACATCTGGCTTCTTGTCTTTATCATCCTTGTCATCTTTAGCTTTGGACCCTTTGGCATTCTCTAGAACCTCTCCATTCTGCGGTGATACAGACCCTTTGCCATTCTCTACAACCTCTCCATTCTGCGGTGATATAGGCTCTGTCTTTCCATTGCTTACTACAGCCACATAAGGAGGTGATGGAGTCTCTGCTTTCTCTGAATCAGCCATTTCAGCAGCTAGTAAGAAATAACATAAATTCTATCAAGATATTTTCTAACCAACCAATGTGATCATCAGTAAATAGACTAACCTTGATGGCATGTTAGTTTGGCAGAACTAACAATCATAGTAACTACTGTCAATATTTATAGATAATGTTGTTTTCAATTCAGCACGGATGCCTTTCAATTCCTATTCACTCAGTTTGTAAGAATCACTTTAAAAATACAGGTCAATTAGCCCTCATGGTAAACAACAGCCAAATGGGTACATTGATACAGAAATCTGTACATCACATGCAGTTCAATACTACGAACAGTGATACAATAGACTGATGATGCATTCACTACTGCAGCAGGTTGTCTCCTGTACAAAACCATATTGAAGTTATGTCACTCACTACTTTGCACACACAATTTACATTGTCAATGACTGTCTTTTAAATGAAGCAAAAGTACCGCTGTACTTACTTATGGGGTGTACATCAGTTGAATTTCAGAGTCAGGCTGAAAAATAATGCTTGTCTATTTTCACAAGCACATCAAACACCAAGCTCTGTAGTATGCCAGTAGGTAGCATAAAGAAACACTTTCTCTATGGTAGGGTACATGTATTGTAAGTCATAAGCATTAATGCAAATAAGCGATTGCACCATCAGTTGTTAAACCACTGTGTATAGGACTGCCTCATGCCAGTTTGATTGCTGATAACAATGCCCGCCTTCTTGGCTCACACAAGTATAATTGACGGTACTGTATGTAACAACACTTGGTTGAGAATATCCAAGAATGAATACCACGTACATTGTACAGATGAGTGAATTTTACTACAGAATAGAGGTCACTTTCTAGAGCGGCCTGTCGCAGCATTTTGTACATTGTTGATGTATGTAGATGTAAAGAAAATAAATGAGGGCAAGTACGAGGATTGTTAGAGATGTATGCACTGATGCAATTGCAACCATGATTTCCTAATCAGAGAAACACTATTCAAACTCAAGCATTGGAATTCTGTCATTTGGGTTGGTATCCCTGCCTTCATCCATGGTATCCATTCCCTAAACAACTATATCGGGATGTCATACTCAAAAATAAATATTAAAATTTCCAAATGGGAGCCCATAAATTGAGGGAGAATGACACCAAAGTCTGCAGGCTTGGTAAGTAAAGAAGAACAAGCCTTGGTACTCCTTTAGTCGGTAACTTTTGGTTGTTTACAACAGTTATGTCAGACCTATGGTCGAGTACGCAGATGTGATATGGCATTCTAGTTTAACCAAAAAGCAAACTGATGATCTTGAAAGGATACAGAAACGAGCTTGTAGGACCATCATGGGGATTCAGTACACTTCATACTTGGATGTGCTCAATCTATGTAACTTGGATGCACTAGATAGTAGAAGGGTCGCACATTGCTTAAAATTTGCTAAAACACTTGGTGCTAATTCAAGAACCTCTCACTTGCTCCCCCCTACGAGGCTAGCAAGTCATGGTAGGAACCTAAGGAACAGTAACCACATAACTCAATTCCCTATTAGAACCAAGCGCTTCCAACAAAGTCCCATCCCTTACTTCATTAACATTTTAAATGCTGGCCCTGCGTGATTTTTCTTAGCGTATTGTTTTGTCTCCCTGGTTTTGTGTTTTTAGTTTTCGATAATTTGTATGTTTTTCTTGCCTAGCATTTTGCTATTTTTACTATTTTTTTTTTTCTACTACTATTTCTATTTTTACTATTATATTATTGTTTTAATGTTATTGTCTTTTGGAATTTGGCCTCCGGGCCACGATTTGAGACAAATAAAAGAAATGAATGAATGAATGAATAACAGTGTCCAAATAAAAGTATACTTTTCACTGAGTGAAAACTTGTCATGCCAAGTAGCCAAATACACAAAGGAATTTTGGAAAAAAAGTGTAAAATAAACCATATTAAAAGTCCAAGTAACCTCAAACCCTGACCTCTTATTAGAGCCATTCTATTAAACTACTTTCAATTGTCAAAACAATACATGTATGTCATATGAAAGGTGTGACACAAGTAGCTGTACAGTACATGTAGGGCGTGAAATGGCTGGGGTGAGGAGAAAAAGAAAATGATAAAGCCCACTATTTAAAGGGTGTGTACTAAGTGTGGATACAGGTCTTTGGCAATTAATACCAATGTTGTACACAACCTTTAACACTTGTTGTTTGGTGGTAGGCGAGGAGTGGGTTTTAAAAAAGAATACAAGTGAGATGTGGAACTTGGCACACCATAAAACAAAACATATTCCACTCATTTCAACACTGTGAGTTAAAACAGAAACACTAAGTGATTTTGTGATACATTTTGGCAAACTGGTGGATTTTCTGTAACTTTAACTTTGATACACAAGTATTTGAGGAGGGAACCCAAACATGCTCCAAGAACACAGGCCTTAATGTTCAAAAGCCTTCACTCCATAATAAAAAAAAAAAAAAAAAAAGGTGCAGCTCACCTGCTAGCAATGACCTATTCCAAAATGACAATCAAAAAATTAATACCGAACGCACCCTCCAAACCTCTAGAAGTACCAATTGTTGCCTGTTTCAGCCAAAGCACAAAAGCATTTCAACTAAGGGTCTTTCAGACTCAATGTATACCCATGGATTGGAGGTGTACATTTCTAATACCTCCATGATAATACATACCACTACAAACATTTTATGGTATTGCCTGGCCTTGGGTTACTTTTTTAGTGGGTTGAGGGAAACAGAATGTTGTATAAAATAGGGACTAAATTTTTTATCTCCACTCTTAAAAATGAACTACAAAAAGTGTGTTAAACTAAAGGAAAAATAAGCTCCCATAATCAAAAGTTATCAGTTGGATTGTTAACAAACTGTGGTAATTAACTGTCCCAATGACAAGCTACTGTAAGTATTAACAAACTGTGGTAATTAACTGTCCCAATGACAAGCTACTGTAAGTATTAACAAACTGTGGTAATTAACTGTCCCAATGACAAGCTACTGTAAGTATTAACAAACTGTGGTAATTAACTGTCCCAATGACAAGCTACTGTAAGTATTAACAAACTGTGGTAATTAACTGTCCCAATGACAAGCTACTGTAAGTATTAACAAACTGTGGTAATTAACTGTCCCAATGACAAGCTACTGTAAGTATTAACAAACTGTGGTAATTAACTGTCCCAATGACAAGCTACTGTAAGTATTAACAAACTGTGGTAATTAACTGTCCCAATGACAAGCTACTGTAAGTATTAACAAACTGTGGTAATTAACTGTCCCAATGACAAGCTACTGTAAGTATTAACAAACTGTGGTAATTAACTGTCCCAATGACAAGCTACTGTAAGTATTAACAAACTGTGGTAATTAACTGTCCCAATGACAAGCTACTGTAAGTATTAACAAACTGTGGTAATTAACTGTCCCAATGACAAGCTACTGTAAGTATTAACAAACTGTGGTAATTAACTGTCCCAATGACAAGCTACTGTAAGTATTAACAAACTGTGGTAATTAACTGTCCCAATGACAAGCTACTGTAAGTATTAACAAACTGTGGTAATTAACTGTCCCAATGACAAGCTACTGTAAGTATTAACAAACTGTGGTAATTAACTGTCCCAATGACAAGCTACTGTAAGTATTAACAAACTGTGGTAATTAACTGTCCCAATGACAAGCTACTGTAAGTATTAACAAACTGTGGTAATTAACTGTCCCAATGACAAGCTACTGTAAGTATTAACAAACTGTGGTAATTAACTGTCCCAATGACAAGCTACTGTAAGTATTAACAAACTGTGGTAATTAACTGTCCCAATGACAAGCTACTGTAAGTATTAACAAACTGTGGTAATTAACTGTCCCAATGACAAGCTACTGTAAGTATTAACAAACTGTGGTAATTAACTGTCCCAATGACAAGCTACTGTAAGTATTAACAAACTGTGGTAATTAACTGTCCCAATGACAAGCTACTGTAAGTATTAACAAACTGTGGTAATTAACTGTCCCAATGACAAGCTACTGTAAGTATTAACAAACTGTGGTAATTAACTGTCCCAATGACAAGCTACTGTAAGTATTAACAAACTGTGGTAATTAACTGTCCCAATGACAAGCTACTGTAAGTATTAACAAACTGTGGTAATTAACTGTCCCAATGACAAGCTACTGTAAGTATTAACAAACTGTGGTAATTAACTGTCCCAATGACAAGCTACTGTAAGTATTAACAAACTGTGGTAATTAACTGTCCCAATGACAAGCTACTGTAAGTATTAACAAACTGTGGTAATTAACTGTCCCAATGACAAGCTACTGTAAGTATTAACAAACTGTGGTAATTAACTGTCCCAATGACAAGCTACTGTAAGTATTAACAAACTGTGGTAATTAACTGTCCCAATGACAAGCTACTGTAAGTATTAACAAACTGTGGTAATTAACTGTCCCAATGACAAGCTACTGTAAGTATTAACAAACTGTGGTAATTAACTGTCCCAATGACAAGCTACTGTAAGTATTAACAAACTGTGGTAATTAACTGTCCCAATGACAAGCTACTGTAAGTTTTAACAAACTGTGGTAATTAACTGTCCCAATGACAAGCTACTGTAAGTGTTAACAAACTGTGGTAATTAACTGTCCCAATGACAAGCTACTGTAAGTGTTAACAAACTGTGGTAATTAACTGTCCCAATGACAAGCTACTGTAAGTGTTAACAAACTGTGGTAATTAACTGTCCCAATGACAAGCTACTGTAAGTGTTAACAAACTGTGGTAATTAACTGTCCCAATGACAAGCTACTGTAAGTGTTAACAAACTGTGGTAATTAACTGTCCCAATGACAAGCTACTGTAAGTGTTAACAAACTGTGGTAATTAACTGTCCCAATGACAAGCTACTGTAAGTGTTAACAAACTGTGGTAATTAACTGTCCCAATGACAAGCTACTGTAAGTGTTAACAAACTGTGGTAATTAACTGTCCCAATGACAAGCTACTGTAAGTGTTAACAAACTGTGGTAATTAACTGTCCCAATGACAAGCTACTGTAAGTGTTAACAAACTGTGGTAATTAACTGTCCCAATGACAAGCTACTGTAAGTGTTAACAAACTGTGGTAATTAACTGTCCCAATGACAAGCTACTGTAAGTGTTAACAAACTGTGGTAATTAACTGTCCCAATGACAAGCTACTGTAAGTGTTAACAAACTGTGGTAATTAACTGTCCCAATGACAAGCTACTGTAAGTGTTAACAAACTGTGGTAATTAACTGTCCCAATGACAAGCTACTGTAAGTGTTAACAAACTGTGGTAATTAACTGTCCCAATGACAAGCTACTGTAAGTGTTAACAAACTGTGGTAATTAACTGTCCCAATGACAAGCTACTGTAAGTGTTAACAAACTGTGGTAATTAACTGTCCCAATGACAAGCTACTGTAAGTGTTAACAAACTGTGGTAATTAACTGTCCCAATGACAAGCTACTGTAAGTGTTAACAAACTGTGGTAATTAACTGTCCCAATGACAAGCTACTGTAAGTATTAACAAACTGTGGTAATTAACTGTCCCAATGACAAGCTACTGTAAGTATTAACAAACTGTGGTAATTAACTGTCCCAATGACAAGCTACTGTAAGTATTAACAAACTGTGGTAATTAACTGTCCAATGACAAGCTACTGTAAGTGTTAACAAACTGTGGTAATTAACTGTCCCAATGACAAGCTACTGTAAGTGTTAACAAACTGTGTAATTAACTGTCCCAATGACAAGCTACTGTAAGTGTTAACAAACTGTGGTAATTAACTGTCCCAATGACAAGCTACTGTAAGTGTTAACAAACTGTGGTAATTAACTGTCCCAATGACAGCTACTGTAAGTATTAACAAACTGTGGTAATTAACTGTCCCAATGACAAGCTACTGTAAGTATTAACAAACTGTGGTAATTAACTGTCCCAATGACAAGCTACTGTAAGTGTTAACAAACTGTGGTAATTAACTGTCCCAATGACAAGCTACTGTAAGTGTTAACAAACTGTGGTAATTAACTGTCCCAATGACAAGCTACTGTAAGTGTTAACAAACTGTGGTAATTAACTGTCCCAATGACAAGCTACTGTAAGTGTTAACAAACTGTGGTAATTAACTGTCCCAATGACAAGCTACTGTAAGTGTTAACAAACTGTGGTAATTAACTGTCCCAATGACAAGCTACTGTAAGTGTTAACAAACTGTGGTAATTAACTGTCCCAATGACAAGCTACTGTAAGTGTTAACAAACTGTGGTAATTAACTGTCCCAATGACAAGCTACTGTAAGTGTTAACAAACTGTGGTAATTAACTGTCCCAATGACAAGCTACTGTAAGTGTTAACAAACTGTGGTAATTAACTGTCCCAATGACAAGCTACTGTAAGTATTAACAAACTGTGGTAATTAACTGTCCCAATGACAAGCTACTGTAAGTATTAACAAACTGTGGTAATTAACTGTCCCAATGACAAGCTACTGTAAGTATTAACAACTGTGGTAATTAACTGTCCCAATGACAAGCTACTGTAAGTGATTAACAAACTGTGGTAATTAACTGTCCCAATGACAAGCTACTGTAAGTATTAACAAACTGTGGTAATTAACTGTCCCAATGACAAGCTACTGTAAGTGTTAACAAACTGTGGTAATTAACTGTCCCAATGACAAGCTACTGTAAGTATTAACAAACTGTGGTAATTAACTGTCCCAATGACAAGCTACTGTAAGTGTTAACAAACTGTGGTAATTAACTGTCCAATGACAAGCTACTGTAAGTATTAACAAACTGTGGTAATTAACTGTCCCAATGACAAGCTACTGTAAGTATTAACAAACTGTGGTAATTAACTGTCCCAATGACAAGCTACTGTAAGTATTAACAAACTGTGGTAATTAACTGTCCCAATGACAAGCTACTGTAAGTATTAACAAACTGTGGTAATTAACTGTCCCAATGACAAGCTACTGTAAGTATTAACAAACTGTGGTAATTAACTGTCCAATGACAAGCTACTGTAAGTATTAACAAACTGTGGTAATTAACTGTCCCAATGACAAGCTACTGTAAGTATTAACAAACTGTGGTAATTAACTGTCCCAATGACAAGCTACTGTAAGTATTAACAAACTGTGGTAATTAACTGTCCCAATGACAAGCTACTGTAAGTATTAACAAACTGTGGTAATTAACTGTCCCAATGACAAGCTACTGTAAGTATTAACAAACTGTGGTAATTAACTGTCCCAATGACAAGCTACTGTAAGTAAACTGGAATTACTTCCAAGACAAGCTACTGTAAGTATTAACAAACTGTGGTAATTAACTGTCCCAATGACAAGCTACTGTAAGTATTAACAAACTGTGGTAATTAACCTGTACCAATGACAAGCTACTGTAAGTATTAACAAACTGTGGTAATTAACTGTCCCAATGACAAGCTACTGTAAGTATTAACAAACTGTGGTAATTAACTGTCCCAATGACAAGCTACTGTAAGTATTAACAAACTGTGGTAATTAACTGTCCCAATGACAAGCTACTGTAAGTATTAACAAACTGTGGTAATTAACTGTCCCAATGACAAGCTACTGTAAGTATTAACAAACTGTGGTAATTAACTGTCCAATGACAAGCTACTGTAAGTTTAACAAACTGTGGTAATTAACTGTCCCAATGACAAGCTACTGTAAGTATTAACAAACTGTGGTAAATTAACTGTCCCAATGACAAGCTACTGTAAGTATTAACAAACTGTGGTAATTAACTGTCAATGACAAGCTACTGTAAGTTTAACAAACTGTGGTAATTAACTGTCCCAATGACAAGCTACTGTAAGTAGTTAACAAACAGTGGTAATTAACTGTCCCAATGACAAGCTACTGTAAGTTTTAACAAACTGTGGTAATTAACTGTCCCAATGACAAGCTACTGTAAGTATTAACAAACTGTGGTAATTAACTGTCCCAATGACAAGCTACTGTAAGTATTAACAAACTGTGGTAATTAACTGTCCAATGACAAGCTACTGTAAGTATTAACAAACTGTGGTAATTAACTTCCAATGACAAGCTACTGTAAAGTATTAACAACTGTGGTATTACTGTCCCAATGACAAGCTTACTGTAAGTATTAACTAACTGTGGTAATTAACTGTCCCAATGACAAGCTACTGTAAGTTTAACAACTGTGGTAATTAACTGTCACACTTTAACTTGACAAGCTACTGTAAGTGTTAACAACTGTGGTAATTACTGTCCTAATGACAAGCTACTGTAAGTGTTAACAAACTGGTGGTAATTAACTGTCCCATGACAAGCTACTGTAAGTGTTAACAAACTGTGGTAATTAACTGT